>MU223409.1:1351970-1377094 GCA_018584345.1 Thuja plicata | reverse complement strand
TTAATATATGGTGGATATCTCAAATCAGTATCTAATCTACAATTTTGGTGTTTATGTGTGTGTTTTTAAGAATATATTAAGAAATTATATATTTTCAAATGTTCGATAAAAGTGCCGATTTATTGCCAATATTTTCGCCGAGATTTTGCCGAGAACGAGATTTTCAAAAAATTTGGGTCTGCCGAGATTTTGCCAAGACCTAGATTTTCAACTATGCCAGAGGTAATTCTTTTAAATATGTAATTGAAAGACAAAAACAAGGTCCGGATTCTGATGCCTTATGCTTTGACATATCAATCAAAAGGAGGCAATTTTATTGGAAGCTTTATAGAATGGAGGATAGCAGGGGTTCTTTTCAGATATCCAATCTTGTATACAGAGATATGGGTCTGGGACTGTGAGCTCAGAGTTTTTGTCAGGAAATGAAGGAGACACTTTTAAGACTTTGTGTTTATTTGTATTTCTTTCTGATTGCAGACTTTCCTTTGAGATTTCTCAATCATCCTCTGATGATTTTTCTGCTATATCAGGTTGTTATATGTGTATTTAAAAACCTTCAACTTCTAATTTACTTAGTTATTTGGAAGGAATCACTGTTTTGAGTTTTCTCTCAATCTTCTTTGTGGGTGTTGAGTGAGTGAGATTTGTGTCAATTATTTATGTTTCCCCATTGTTTATAAATTCATATTCGCTTCTGCAGTATGGCTATGTTTAGGTGTCAGTTTGCATTTCCTGCTTTCTGGTTTAAAGCATACCTCCCAAAACCCTAATTGCATCATAAGGGGAGCTGTAACTCTAAAATTCAGAAGATCATTGACGCAATGGTGATCTCTCCAACTGTTTGTTAGCAGTTTGTCTTCATGTTTGGGCAAAGAGACTCGAGAGTCAATTTGTTTGGTATTTTGAAAAGACAAATCTGTTAACTAACACTATAAATACTTTGGACTACTGCATTTAATACTTTCACACTTAATTGGCACTTTATGATCAGTTAAGGCTTAACATGATATGTGGATGCAAAATTTTCTAACATAAACAAGTTTAGTGTGGATTTTGTGTTTCACAGTGAGCAACAGAGTTAGAGCAAGCTTTTAGGCAATTAAATTATAATATACCTTAGATGCCAATTTTCCCGAAAAATCAAAGAAAGCCTCATACACATCAGCCATACTCTTGGTCCTGTCCATTATTTTGGCTGTCAAACCTACAAAATGAGAATCATTACGATCACTGCCACCACTTTGTCAATATTCAGAATAAGCTATTACTTACATTCTTAAAGTAAAAAATATTGAAATTTCAAATCTGCTGTTGTGTTGATCATAAAAAATTATGTATGTAAGAATAAATGGCCTCTATTTACCAATTAAAGTTTGGTTAACTCAAGGAACCTCAGCAACATCTTTACATGTACATCCTAGCAGGTACATCAAGGATTATGGAGAGCAAAACCCAATTAATAAATATACTCCTGTTTATATGTTAAATAGATAAAAAGACTAAATCCACTCAATGTGCCTATCTCAGTCCACACCCCAAATCGTGCTAAAATCTGAGTTCTTTACCATTTCTCAAATATTTTGAACTACCAATTAATCAAGATGATCACATTTGAACTACTGATTAATCAAGATGATCACAAAGAAGATAAGAAAATCAACCTAGCACATCAATATCCAGATACAGCAAGATTCCATCTGTTTATTGTCTCATTTAAAAGCTTGGTTACAAGACACAAAGTTGTTCACATTATTATAGTCACAGAATTTGTTTGCTCACGTCTCCTGTCTCAGGTTATAACACAAACTAAGGATCCACCATCTCTATCTGAATAGAAAAAATGTAAATCATTACGTCTATTGAAGGGATCTCAACATCAAGCTTCATACAGTGGAGACAACTATCTTGGCTATTGAGGACCAAGATTTGTGATCCTCAGTCAACGCACACATCTCAAGGCATTGCAGACAGGACTTCTAACCAGAACTTTTCCTCCAACAATGATCCTACAGGTAACAATCATTGATGGCTCTCCTCATTCATGGGTAGATCTTCCAAGGATTGAGTAACTTTGACAGATTTTTACCTAAAATTAGACCTAAAGGATTATGGATACATTCAATATGCTAATCAGTTGAAAAATCGCGATTCACCTGAATCTTTAGATGGAAAACTAATATGTCCAGTAATATTTCTAAAATGATCCTATTGTCAACATCTGTGTTTTTACTATTAATGTCAAGCAAAGTTGAATGGATACGCATACGGATACGATACAAATATGGGTACGGTATTGGATACAGATACAACCATTTTTTAAGACCCCCAATATGGATACAGTTGGATACGACATTCATATAAAACAAATACACGGATATTTAACACAATTTTCTAAGTTATTACAGGATATTTTCATTACTTTAAAAGCAACATAGACGTATAATTGCTACATACATCATTATAAGTTGATTTAAATATTTATATTAAAAAATGGTAGAGTTGCTTTGGAAGATAACCCAAAAATATGGGTAGCTGAAATAGAAAAACATTTCATTTGTCTTCCTCATTTGGTGTAGGTTTTTGTTTATACCAACTAGAAAAGGTTGCGTGGTTGAAGCTTGTTTTAAAATGTAATAAGAAGTTTGCTGAAAAATTAAGGATTTTTGGGCACATGTGGGTAGGGAATCCAATGTGTATTCATGCCATATAGTATCTATATCCAATACGGATACGGATATGGATACGGATACACGCGCCCAAGGACGGGCAAAGGAGTTTTTGGCTACTCTGATGTCAAGTCATCATTCATAAAATGTCAAAAAGAAATATCCTTTTCTTTAAATTGAAGATTCCGAAATCAACTATTGGAAACTCATCAACTTTTGGTTCTTTGATGTAAAGGACACATAAGTCAGAGATCTTAGTGTCAGATTAAATTCCAGCTTTGAGACTGTTGGCTAAATATTTTGCAAGTCACTAAGACTACAACTTGGCAAAATCTTTCTTTTAGGCAGCAGTATGTGAGATTGCTCTCTCCTCTCAGCAATAGGGGAGGCTCCCTTCTTACCGCAGGTGGCTTCAAGTAAAACTAAACTGTATCACACAGTTCTCCTTGCTACAGTAATACCGGTGGCTCAAGGAATGACTTCAGAACAATCCTTTAAGACAGTAGTTTATTTTATCTAAAGATGAAATAATTATAAGAACTCAAAGTCTATTATCTTTACTTCAAATAATTACTCTAACTTTGGATGCACAAGAAAGCTCAAAGTCTTTCCTTGAACACTCTCTACTCTGATTTAAGATTCTACCACTGAAGCCCAAAGTCTTCAGCTTTGAATCATTGCAGTCACTACTCTCTATAGTAACCCTGATCTTCTGAAGCACAAAGTCTTCAGAAAACATGGATTAAAGGTGCTCCAATGATATAAACAAGATAACTATTTAATTTGAACAAGGATCAATGAATGCAACATAAGAATACATCCATTAATGGTCAAGATAACAACACAAAGTCTGTCAATCTCTATTCCTTTATTCAAATGCTCAACTCTTTTACAATGAAACACAGTCTTCAGAACTCAAGAGTTTTGCCTATAGTTTACTTGCACACAACAAAAGATAATATTTACAATGAGCTCCTTCCTTTATATAGGAAAAAAGGAGAGAGAAAAGTGGAGAAGAAAGGGGAAACCCTTAACCAATTTGACTTATTCTATCCTTATCTCTAACTAACTTTGACCTATTCAAAGCTTATCCATAACTAACTTTGACTTATTCAATGTTGGAGGACCTAATGTACTTGCAGCATGATTACATGGAACAACTTTGCACGTGATACTATCACATTCAATTACATCTTGTTCTTACATTGCATGTAATCTGTCAATTACAAATTACAAAACTAAGTGTCTGACAAGACATGACATCTATTTGCATCATCCTTTGTCGGTCTTCATGCTGCTACAGGCTGCCCCGTGGTTGATATGCTCAGGTTTGGTGAAAGCATCTCGAACCAAAATATGAATCTCCATCCTTGTTTGTTCTGCATTATAGTGGTGATTGCTAGAAAAACATCTTTTCATTATCATTTCAGTCTTGAAAGCATTCTATGTCAATCATCATTGCATCTTCCATCCCTTTCTTTGTATGACTTCCATCATATGGTTGTTCCTGCTTCATATGCTTCTGCAACCTTGGAATTTGTAATCAAGATTTTGAAACTTAATCACATGTTTGAGGAGGATCTCATTTTTCTTTGCAGCCATATGGAAAGTACTTTGCTTCTTGCAATACGAATCTTCATTTGTTTGAGGGGAAGAACACACATCTCAAAAAAGGACACAAAAAGGTGGTTTTTTTTTTACTATTTTGCATATTAGAAAGTTGGGCTTCTTCCTTGATATGTAAGTATGAACATTATGAAAGAGGTGGGTTTTTCAATCCATAATGCATATTGGGAAGAACTTAGTATTTTGGAGGCACTGCACATATGCAAACAACAAACTTTGAGTTTGATAAAATGAATACATTGACGCATATATGCATGAGCAAAGGTTCAATATGCAAGGTGGGATTTTTAGAATCATTTGCAGCTCATGGAAAGCCATGGAAAAAGCATGAAAGTGGACTTTTTGATCTATATTGTATGCTGGAAGTTTACATTTCTCTTTTGATATGTAAATGTGGAAAAGATGGGTTTTTCATCACATTTTGCATATAGGGCAGCACTTGGTCTTCATAATTAAGATTTTGAAACATAATCACATGTTGGGAAGAACACCACATGTCGTATCTCGAAGAACTAAGTTTGAGGAAGATCACTTTTTCCTTCACACCCGTATGAGAAGTACGTTGCCTCTTGCAACACAAATCTTCATTATTTGAGGGAAAGAATTAATTTGTTACAGTTTGCATACAAAGGAGAAGAACTTTGCACTGGAACATTATTTTGAGTACTTTCACAGTTACTCCTGCAACACTTTGAGAGGAAGAATATGCACTTGTAAACGGGTCTTAAACTTGTTTTCAAGTGATTTTTAATGTACCCATGACTGCAGCTGAATTTGGAAATAACTTGATCTTTCACCAATGTAAAATATGCCATTCAAGACTTGGAAGAACTATTATCAATATGAGAAGAACTCATCCATTATTATAGTAGAATCTCCTTTTTTGCAATAAGGTTTCCACAATTTGAAATTATCATTGACTGAATAATTCGAATCTTAGTAAGAACCTTGCAACTTGTAGGAACTTTCATATCACTTGTAACACAAAATTGCAATATTGTGGAGAAAATATTAGCAGCTGCAACTTGTTAAATAAAGGGAAGAGCTTCTTGCAATATGTTATGCAAGACTTGATTCCTATTTTGTAGGAAGAACATTATACCTACAGCCATAACCAAGAATCTATGAGCTTTGATGTCAGGTCCTTTTCATCACCTTTAAGCCATTAACTTCATATGAATCTCTTGTATGACTGTCATTTTATATTATTTCCATCATAATCTTATGACCACATAATCTTATGACCACATGGAAACCTTTAAAGGATTGCTTTTACATGAGCCATTCTTTATGTTCTAGAAACTGTCTTTTGAATTTCATGATAGATTTTTCTTTATTACTGACTCTGTTACTTGTATTATGACCTTTCATCACAATATCAACAGCAGCACTTATATGAACAAATCTCAATCTATCCCTTGTTCTAATTGTTCCGAAATTGTCTTGATCTCTTGAAAGTTGAAACCCATTCATAACAAATTGTTTTGAAACTATGTTTGAAGACTAAACTTTGCAAGCTCATGAATGCTCCTGAATCTCTACCATTCTTCATCTGGATCCCTTGTCTTCAAAACCTCACTTCGTATTTGAACCTTAAAGATCATGCTCTCATTTAATTCTGAGAACCACTCTATTTCCTTTTGAACAAAAGCATACCATCAATGAATCTTTCGATTGTTCAAATCACTGTGATAATCATGACAGCTACTTCCTATATACACAACTATTTTCTCCATTGTTTGATAGTGTTTTAAGAGTGCCTCCATTTTTAGTGATGCAAAGTTTACACCCTCTATTTGCAATCTGTATGTGCTTCTCATCATCCTAGATTTTCCTCAAAGAAGTCATAGAATTTGATCTCTGCCCTAAGAGAAGCTCGTAGGTACCATTACACTCTTCACCACCTGCTCCAAAGCCATCAAATTTAGTTGCCCAATCTGGAAACACCAAAAAAAAATGAATCCAGAGTCTGTCATTTTTTGTTGCAGCAAACATAGAAACATCCCAAACTCATAGCCTGTTAATGGCGAGACTCTCTGATATGAAAAAATGAGGGAGACTCAATCCAAAACGATATAAACACGTGCCCTAGCTCGAGACGAACACGTCAAAGGAAAGAAAACATGAAAAACACTTTCGAAACCCTTGTCCAAAAAAAAACAAGAGATAGCAAGGCAAAAACGAGCTTAGAAAGAATGAAAATGTGGACTCTTGAAGCCGTTCTCGTAGTTGAAATAGAAGTCAGTCTCTCAGTAACAAATCTCGGTAAAAACAGGTTTAGTAACGCTTTTTTGGGAGTCCATGTAAACGTTCACAAATTTTGATCAACAAATGCTAAGCTAAAAACGCGAATTACCACCATACACAAGTCTTTAGCCAATAAACAACAGACTTGGAAAACCAAAAAGAAACACAGTCAGCTGTAAAACTCGGAGTTCACACTTGCCCCAGGCGGACTTTCGCATATGCTAAGCATGTTGAAAAACTATTAAATCGATCAGATTTTCACAATCCATTTGAATTAAGCTTGAATTTCTGGTTTTGATTGTGTATGTTTTTTTGGCATCAACGTTTCGGATCACACTCCATGATCCATCATCAGGATGTAAGAGCAAAGAGCATGAAGGATATGTAAAAATAAGATGCAGACCAAGCCTCACTCAATAGATAAAAGAAGGGATAGGGAGAGAAAGGAGCATGAAAAATGAGGGGGAATAGAGAAGACTACCTAAGAGCATAAAAGAAAGAAAAATAAAAATAAAAATGAAGAGTACAAGAAGACCAAGAATTAAAAACAAAAACAAACTAAACAAAAAGACCAGTCCTTTTCTTTAGTTTGTTTTTGTTTTTAATTCTTGGTCTCTTTGTACTCTTCATTTTTATTTTTATTTTTCTTTCTTTTATGCTCTTAGGTGGTCTTCTCTATTCCCCCTTGTTTTTCGTGCCCCTTTCTCTCCTTGTCCCTTCTTTTATCTATTGACTGAGGCTTGGTCTGCATCTTATTTTTACATTTCCTTCATGCTCTTTGCTCTTACATCCTGATGATGGATCACGGAGTGTGATCCGAAACGTTGATGCCAAAAAACATAAACAATCAAAACCAGAAATTGACAATTACATGTTTTGTTCGGGCATCGCAGGAGTGTAATAGCCACACCGTCTAAAGGGGTACGGTAATCGAAGCATACAAGGGAAAGTTTGATTTGATAAAATATCTGAGATGCCACAGTTAATATCTGTTGCATGAATACACTGTAATAATTCGTGGACGCATATCCTCAAGACACGGGAGTCTGAAGATGGACGGAGGGAGAAATAATAAATATGATTATGTCGAGTCTGGGTGGCAATGCTAGAGAAATAATTCAAACTATGGAAGAGTCAAATGATAATTCAATAGCGGAACAAAGAATGAGACATATATCATTTTCAGTGGAAATAAGGAGACCTTGCCAATTCAAATACTACGGAATAACATTATCGCAATTGCCTCTCCATTCAATTGCAATATTGAAGACTTGACTAAATAACTGTACTGAGAGTTTGGGTATAATGAGTTGTTTGAATCTAGATAATAACCATGTTCGAGCAAGAACTATATTAGTATACTTTACTACTTATCATAAATACCCAGATTCAATAATTGGGTGTTAGTTGTAATCAGTATACTTCAAGTATCAAAGATGAACCTTTGGATATACTTCTAGTAGTACACATCAATGTTTGATCGATTGTAGATGAAAGTATAAATGAGACTGATACAGGGTGGAAGTATTAATATTGGGCATCATCATTAGTTTAGCGAAGATCTACAAATCATCAGAGTAATAGCATCTGAAAGACTCAATCATTGATATCTGGATTGATTAATATTCTATGCATTATATTTCAATGAGATATATATATTTTTTTAAAGAAAAAGAGAAAAAGAGTAGCACACAGGAAAGACTAAATTGACTAAACTATATGTCACGTAAATAAGATAATGTAGCGATTAAGTGAAAAGCACGATCCATGGAAGTTGATCATTAACCAAAGATGGTGCGATGAAGAGTTTCCCAATTAGGCTAGATTGGTCGGAACAAAAAAGGGAGATCAGTTAACATACAATCTTACTCAAATAATTATTGAAGACAACATAACATTCGACTAACATATCTGCATATTTGAATTGGCATAGAAAAACATTGTTGAGAGCATTATAAATTGGTTACACACACATAATTTATATCATGCATAGCATCATTCGATGAAGTGAGAAGGATAAGTTAAGGTAATTGTCCCAACTATCTAAGTTAATCGAAAAAGGGGATAGTACAAGTGGGATAGTAACCAATGATTAATATAATCAGATACCGATAATGTATGAAGTCAACATCTAATCAGTAGTTATCATAATGAGATGTGATTAGTAAAGAAGAAAATTAACATAAGGATCAGAATGAAACTGATATGTTATGAAGAAGGAAAATACGAGTATCGTATTAATGGGCTCACCTTACGAAAGGAAATACTTGAAAATATTTGAAAAGATACGTATCTCATGTTTTATTAATCCATATGAATTTGCAGTTTGTAATTCATTAAATAATAAATTTTGTATGCTTCTATCATTTTTATGTTGGGGATAGTTTAGCTTTATAAACTATTCGCAATCTATTTCTGACATACTTTCAGGACGAAAGCATATGAAATCTAGATTCAGAGGGAGTCTAACATCTTCAGAAAGGTTAAGATGTTGACGAAATTTAGCTTCCAAGAAAACAGATGATTCAAGTAACTTGTGACAAACTCGATCATATTGATTGAGAGGGAGTTCACTATTGAAGGTAAAACAATTTTGAGATTATAATAGTGGGAACTCGTGGATACAATTGCCGATGAGATGCATGTGGATAGAATCCCTAATTAAGGTATTCCATACATCATGAGATTACAGCTCATTGAGATAAACACCATACTAGAGGTCTTTATTATCTTCCCTCAAGTCCAAGAGGGAGTGTTAATGTTGTGGCCTTGGAAAAGATCAAAATGCATCTTATGTTAGCCGATGTAACTTGTTGAGATGAAATTCCTTCTCTTGTACTTTGTATTCATGAATATATACATAAAGTTATTTTGAAATATTTCATTTGTGTTCAAAGAAGATGACGATCTTCTATGTAAATAATTGGGGTTACTATTTCAAGGTGACAATCTTGACAATAGTTAACCAAACTTCAAGATTGACACCCTAACGAGTTGTCCTGGATTGTGTCGGATATCTTGATGTTGGGATGTTATTATTGGATTGTGTAATAACTCATATATCATGATTGACACCCTAACAAGTTGTCCTGGATTGTGTCGGATATCATGATATTGAAATGTCTAAGTATAAATCATGACTAAGACTTCTATAATGTTGTCCCGAATTGGGTCGGTAATCATGGCATACTATGACTTTCTACAAAGCATCTTATTCAGAGGGAATAGACCATGTTTTGTTGGTTCTCTAGTAATCAAGAAATTGTAGCAGAGAATTATGATTGTTACAATATGAAAAGGCTATGCTTCCATGTCAGAGGGAGAAGCTAGAAGATCAAATTAAGTTGGCACCCCAGGATCTTGGTCATACAAATTCAGAGGGAGTGTACTATGTCAAGATGGTGTATACTTTGTAAGCTCAAAATTCACCAAGACTATGAGACAGTGCAAACAAATGCAATTCAGTGGAGGAAAAACGGCCGATATTCTTACCAAGCCCCTTGCTAGAAAGAAGATTGTGTACTTTCAGATAACCTTGGTATGTTGAGGAGTAAAGCCTTAGCTGAAAAGAAGGTTTCAGCTTCAGTGATCCATCATTTTGTATCTTAAATGATTCTTGTCTTCGATAGACAAGTCTAAGGTGGAAGTCTTGGTTTCCACTCTCTAGGATGAGCAATGGTGGATCCACCCTCTGAGAAGAGTCAAGGTGGATATCATATGTGTGACTTTATGGGCCCATTCATTTTGTGTTATATTATGAAAGGTGACAATCTTTCATATGTGTTGGGTTACCATTTCTAGGTGATGACTTAGACAATAGCTTAACCCAGTGTCAAGTATGACTATGTACTGTAGTCACTAGTCCTGACACTGAATTTTTGGAGTTGTTAAATCCAGCTCTGAATTGGTCGGGGATTATAACAACATGTGAATCAAGATTAGACTACATTAAGTTGTTGTCTCGAAATGTGCCGGATATCTTGATTGTTATCGCTAAATCTAGTTCTGAATTGGTCGGGGATTGCGATAACTCTTTTATCAGGATGAGTACATTATATTAATGTCCCAAGCTGTGTCAGATATCTTGATGTGAAGTTATGTTTTAGTTATCACTAAAATCCAGTTCTGAATAAGTCGGGGATTGTGATGACACCTAGTCTAATCCTTTCTTGCTAAGAGGGAGTGTTAAGATATAGCTACGATCGGATATGGCAATATATATATATATATAAAGATCAGTTGACAATTGTATATGTTACAATGCAGTTACTATTAACAATCGGTTATGAAGGGTCATGACCCTACGTAGCATAAACCACGTATGGTCATGGCTCTTCATAGACATGACTATTCAAAGGATATAAATGCATATCAATGGCTGGTGAAAAGATCAATCACAACGGTAATCTATTTCAGTACAGCACTCATATATTCTCTATAGGACGATCTTGATTTCACAACAATATTGTATAAATATGTAAAATGATGAAATATACAAGTGTAGATCGTGGATGCAGAGGTGCGATCGAGAAGAAGAAGAAAAGAGAAATGTGTCTGTATGTGTAGCAAAGATTGAGCTTGAACTGGATCTGTATTAGCAAAGAAAGTGCTATTTTCTCAGATCATTTACTTGTTGATTCCTAACAGCTTCATCAAACCAAAATCCCTTAACCGGGTAGATCCTAACAAGTCTGAATTGTAAATCCTTTAACAGGGTGAGTCTTTCATTAGGGTTTGAAATCCTTTAATCAGGTTACTCCTAACAGGGTAAAGCTCTTGATAGGGCTAGAGGTAAATCCCTTGATCGGGTGACTCCTAACAGGGTCTTGCTCTTAACTGGGCATTATTGTAATCTTTTAACAGGGCTAAACTCTTAATCGGGCGTACTTCAGAAGAGTGCAAATTTTAGTGGGTACCATCCCCACGCATCATTTTTCCCAGTTGGGTTTCCACGAAAAAAACTTTGGTGTTATTGTGTTGCATGATTGTGGATGTTTATTCTTATTGCTTAGTTTTTCATGCAATGAATGTTTATTGATGAAAGTGGTTGAATGGTTAATGAAAAGTTGGAATTGTTAGATTACTGATTCACACACCCCCTCTCAGTAATCTTGGACCTGATCATACTAACATTATGAACATTAATATAATTTCTTTCCTTCTTTCTTTATTTCTTCCTTCCTTTCTATAATTTCCCCCAGTTAGAAAATCATACTTTTTCATTGCATCAAAATCAATATCTTCAAGACAAACTCAAAATAGATGTGATGATCACTGGCATATGATGTGGTGACACTGCAGCACTCCTCATTGGGAAGTTGAACAAAACAGTTTAAATCTATGTTCCACAGGGACGCCTCCCCTGGCCTGGAACCCCTGTTCCGGTCCCGCGTACGAAACGGGGAAGAGGGGACGGGATATCAATGCCCCTAACCATTCCTTTTCCGGGCCCAAATTGGGGACATTTCGAAAACACCAAAAAGAGAAGGTTTCGAAACTCAGGGACGGATTTGGGTACCAAGGATGGTCGGGAGACGGCTCGACCGTCCCCGGTACCCAAATTCGTCCCTTATTTCTAACTTAAAAAAAAATTTGCAAGTCTTGAAAAGTGCATTTTTTAAATTTTTTTTGGTTATGGGCGGGCCCCACGTGGACTCTAATATCAAATAAAAAATACTTGAGGCAACTAGATTGCACATAGAGGGGGAGGCATTAAAATCAGGGACTTCAGTAGAGCATGTGCAAGCTACTTTGCAAGCTTTGAGTCAACCTTCTATTAGGAAAGAAAGTGCTACACCAACTCCCACTTCTACCGGAAAGGGAAAGAGCCTCCTAGTAGGGAAGAGGAGTAAAAGAGGAACCAATGTTGCTGAATTATTTAATTTGCAAGCAAAAGAGGGCTGAAGAATCTATTGGTAGGTTTCATTTTTCTCATGGCATACCATTCCGTGTGTCACGTTCCTCATTTTATAAACAAATGTGCAAAGAATCTATGCTGCTGGTCCCTCATTTGTACCACCTAGTGAGACAAAACTCCGCACCACTATTCTTGATAAAGAGTATTCAAAAGTAAGCATTTTGATGGAGGATATGAGACAGACATGGATGAGTGAAAGATGCTCCAACATCACGGATGGGTGGATTGTTATCAAACATCGGCCACTCATCAATATTATTGTCACTAGCTCAACGGGCTCTTATTTTCTTAGAGCCATAGATTGTTCAGGGAAAAAGAAGGATACAACCTTCCAATTTCAGATTTTGAAAGATGCTATAGAAGAGGTTGGACCTTCAAATGTTGTGCAAGTAGTGACTGATTCAGCCCGGGTGTGTAAGTCAGTTGGATTAATGGTGGAGAGTACTTATAGGCACATTTTTTGGACCCCATGTTGTGTACATGCATTGAACAACACATTGAAGGACATTGGGAAAATTGATTGGATAAAGGCTATGGTGTCTGAGGCTAGAGATATGCAAATGCTTATTTGCAATCATCACACATCTCTTGCATTATTTAGGACATTTTCCAAGAAAGAATTCCTCAAGCCCTTGGAGACTAAATATGCTAGCTACTTTGTTTTGTTGGAGAGGATGCTTGAGGTCCAAGAGGCCTTACAGTCCATGGTGGTCAATGCAGAGTGGAAAAGATGGTAAGAATCTAGCACACCAAATGGAAGAAGTGTGAAACAAACAATCCTTGATGATCATTGGTGGACCCCAACGAGGTAAGAAACTTAGAAAATTGTTATTGATGATTTAATAAAATTATTTCTGATTTTAGCATTTGCTGATTTTATTATTTAAGAATTGAGAATTTTAAAATTTATGATGTTTCTAACTTGTAACTTGCTTGCATTTGCAGATACATTTGCTCCTTCATTGAGGCCATTGTATGTCATTAGATATGTTGATACTGACTCTCCTAACCTTGGAGAGATTTGTGAGACCTTTGATAGCATGCTTGGGCAGATCAAGCATATTATTCAAGCTAGGGACCCTACTTTGGCATTTTGTGAGGAGCATCTTAGGCCCGTTGTGAAGCAACGGTGGAACATTATGAACACCCCGCTCCATATGGCAGCCTATGTTGTCAATCCTAAATGGTATGCACTGAGACCTAGGAGAGTGGCTCCATCTAGGGACGAGGTGGTGAGTCTCAAATCTGAAATCTCAAGTTTTTAGTTTAAATTTTTATTTAATTAAATGTGAAATAGCAAGCTGCAAAGTAGATCTCTTATGAAGTTATGATTATCTCTTCAATCTTCAATATTCATGAATCATATTCATTATTTAATAATTTCATATGTTTTTTATCTGTTCAACTCAGGTGAAGGCGGGCTTCTTCAAGGCCATTTCAAAAATGTACAATGGAGATTATGCTGGTAAACTTCATGGACAGTGGATTGACTTTGCCAATCTTCGTGGTCCAACCTTTAGTAGACCAGAGGCGAAGACGGATAGAGCTACATTCGCTCAAAGGGACCCTATTGGATGGTGGACGTGGCATGGTAGGGATGCACCTGAGGTGAATATTCTGATAGAACTCAGTGCTCACGGCAAATGTATTAATCAGAACTCAGATTCACAACAAACTAAAAGAAGATTTGTATATCAATTTTCAAGTCCACAAGTTACCAGTTTGATTTTGAGCTCCCAATGGATGGTCTCTTGGCCACTACTAATTCACTAGTCATTCACCAGCATTTTTTGCCATGCTTCAATCTGATTGGAATGATGATACTACTCTGACAAAAAAACTTTGCTGATGAATTTTGAATCAAATACCAAACAAGGCTAGTCAGAACAAATCCTTTCATCATTCATATGATTTATGTAAAATTAAAACAATTTTGATGGTTTCACACTATTCAAATTATTAGATTTGTAAAATTTATAGCAAAGCAAATGCATAGATGTTTTAAAGTTTATTTTTTTGCCATTTTGCTTAAGCCTTAAGTTAAATTTATTGTTAAAATAATAAAAAAATAATTTTCCACCAATTATTTTCATGACACTATCAAACAAACAATAATCATTTAATTTACAAAAATATAGGTTCTAGTGAAGATTTATATATTGCAATAAGTCATATCATGATGAAAATTACAAAGACTAAGAGGAAAGTTTAATCATTAATCGTAAGCTGAACTACAACTATAGATTTTTCTGTTTCTATCAAAAAAGAAACTGTTGTAAAGAAATTTTCAAAATTCTCACCTCGCCGGATCTTCACAACTCCTCTGAATACCTGTAAATTATTATAACAAATTTCTAATGTTCCCAGAGCCATGATCTGCAAAAATAAAAGACATCCTCAACAGTCAAAAACATTATTCCCCTTCAAGGCTTTGCTATACAACACAATTATGCTATATTACTAATTAGATGCAATTCATACGGAAAAAACAACTTTCTGAACAAAGATTTTAACCTTGTCATTGGTGTACAGTTACACAAATGAGTTAGCTATTTATTATTTATTCCTATTTCTTCTTTATTCCTATTTCTTCTTTGTTCTTTGAATCAACCACCAAACTTTTCGTTTATCAACAGTGATGAGCCAGGACAAAAGGAAGAACTTATATTAGCACTGACACTTGATTAAAGTAGGTTAGTGGAACTCAAAAGCATCAGTTACAGTTTAGAAAAGTAACAGGGTGAGAAGACAAATTGTTTAACATTAGAGATTTATATCACTGATTTTTTAGTTATATGCAAATGAAGTGTTTGGGATGAATCCATTCAAAAGATTCAAAATGAAATTTCAAAGTATTTGTATTGGCAGAGATTGAAGGTGAAAAAATGAAATGAAATAGGCACATTATTAAGCAACATAAGACACGAAAAAGACAAACTGTTCCAACAATGAAAACAAACTTCTAGAGATGAAAAGTACACATGAATTCATGTGTATAATATATAAGTGGTTGACATTGAAGTACTTATTTATTATTTTATTAATACAGGTGAAGAAAACCATTAATTTTTTTAAAATAAGTTATAGCTATAATCAATAAAGCGTTGTTGCTTGAACTGGGTTGACTGAATAAAATAGGACATTGCCAAGTAGAAGTCTTGTAATGTCGCCTTCCTAACCTGCTCAGTAGGGTGGACACTTAGCCTATTCAATTGGGTTCCTATCAGCTAAAGAGTGGGGATTAGGTAACTTTGGAGGGAGTTGATCCAATGGAATGGCAATATCAAATGATTATTTAGGTTCTGGCAGTTGAGTGTAACACCCTTTTATAGAGTGTTTTCAGATGAGAATTCCCATACTATTTTTAGTTAGTTTCAAACACTGACTAAACCAATTGTCAAAATTTCTATTTTAAGACATGTTGGTGAGAGCAATGGATATCATTGGCCCAATATTTGGTTTAGTCTAGTGGTTTTATTTTAAATAACAAAAGTTAATATTTGTATAAAGTTAAATCAAATATTTAACTTCATCATTATTTAGTAGTTTAAAATAAAGACTATTTGGCTGCAAGATTAAAGTGCAGTGCAAATATTTTTAAAAAGGGCCTTTTGGAGACTTAAATATGTTAAATATAGAAACCATAAATAAATATAGCAACAATTGAAATCACAAATTCAAAACAATCAGATCACACAATGCATTTATCCTGGGAAAAACCCTCCTCACCGAGGGAAACAACCCAGCCCACCGAAAGATACTTCCTTTATTAAGTTTCTCAAACAAAATTACAAAATCTCTGCTCCTTTCAAAGTGTTCAATACTTGATGATCACACATTGATCACAGTTTAAATTAACACAAACTATCGCTATGAACAACACACGATACACCAATTACTAATGTCTGAGAATGTAACTTTTACACATACACAAGAAAGATACATAGAACAATATTATTGCCGGTACACCGACCTGAGACAATAATCATGATACAATAAAATATAGCTATCTTCAAAATTTCCATGAATTCATATACATCTTCAATAGAAAGACAAATCCACAGAATGACTAACGTCTTGTGATTATCACAGATACGCACGAAAAAAAAAAATAGAATAACACCATCTATGCAAGAGAACAAATGTACATGCAAACGGTAACAACAAAATTGAATAGACGCATACAATGCTGCCGTTTAGAATACGAATAACCTACAGTAATTAAGAAGTGACACTTTCATAACCGGCACCAAAGAATAGATGAGTCGACGTGAATAGAAAAACCGTCGACTTATTAATATAACCAAAACAATTGTGAATCCAGAACGGAAGACAGTGAAGACAATATGCCAGCGAAAACAAAGCCAAATCAGCATCCATGAGGAGTCCAACAGAGACGATAGACAAATCAGCATATGTGATGAGACAAGTAGGCTGAATACAAACAATATAATAGATAGGAGAAACCCGATGCCAATAGGAGAATAAGACTTTGACGTTTGAAGTCATACGCAACACTTCAACAGAAATGAAAGAGAAGCACTCAAATCTCTAGACGAATATGAAACTCTTCATAAGACCAAACTGAGAACAGGAGCAGAGAATAGGAACTTCACACAGCAACATCAAAAGGAACTAACAAATGCAGAGACGATTAGCATGGGTAAGATCTGTCTCGCAACTACCTCAAATTTCAACACTCCCTCTTAGCAAGAGAGAGATCTTCAAAGTGCCATCTCATGGCAAGTGCACATAGTTGCAACCAAAAAGAAAGTCAACAAAAAATCTCATCATGGATATTTCTCAAAAAAACATTGTTATCTCAACATAACAATATTCACCATAGCTACTCCTAGAGGGTGAATCAGAAAAATAGAAAATTAAGTCATGGAATCACACACATGACTTCCACCATGGCTACTCCGAGAGGGTGGATTCACCATAGCTACTCCCAGAGGGTGGAACAAGGGATTTCACCTCGAACTTCTCTCGCAGAGAAGAATTCATTAACAAGAGATTGCACCTCGAACTTCTCTCACAGAGAACTCATTAACAAGGGATTGCACCTCGAACTTCTCTCACAGAGAACTCATTAAAAAGGAATTGCACCTCGAACTTCTCTCACAAAGAAGAACTCATTAACAAGGGATTGCACCTCGAACTTCTCTCCCACAGAGAGCTCATTAACCATATGCAATAAATCACTAAAGCTGAGACTCTCTCTCAGCAAGAGCATCATTCTCCACGATACCAAGTTTTTCCCGGAAATAAAAAAACTTCACTCTCGGAAGTGGCTTGGTGAGAATGTTTGTAGTTTGTTCTTCTGTAGAAATGTACTTGAGCTCAACCTCTTTCCGTTGAACCATATCTCTCAAGTAATGGTATTTAATTTCCACATGTTTGGTTCTATCATGAAAAAATGGATTAACTGAAAGCTTCACACAACTTTGGTTATTACACATAATCACGGTAGGTTCTAAAGGCTGCCCAAACAAACCTGCAAGCAAATTCCAAAGCCACACAAGCTGCAACATATTTTGCCACACAAGATTGTTTCATGTTGCACCACATAATCATGGCTGAACCTAGGCTGAAACAACATCCTAAAGTACTCTTCCTGTCAGGCACATACCCTGCCCAATCTGAATCAAAGAACCCCTGCAAGTTTAACTCTACACATAAAGAATATTTTAAGCCATATCCCACTGTACCATAGACATATCTCAATATGTGTTTGGTTGCCACAAGGTGAATTTGCCTTGGTTGACAAATGAACTGACTCAAGATATTAACTGCATAACATATATCAAACCTTGTGTTAACCAAGTACATTAATGTGCCAATTAACTGTCTATACATAGTATGATCCACTAAATCTGAAGAAGTTGCATCCTCATGTAATTTTTTCAAATTTGCTTCCATAGGAGTCACCATAGATTTACACTCTAACATGCCAAATCTCTTCAAAATATCAATTGCATATTTTCCTTAACTCAATATGATTTCATTTGGTCTTTGCTATACCTCAAGCCCAAGGAAATAATGCAACAAACCAAGATCTTTCATTTCAAATTCAGAAGCTAACTCCTTACATTTGACAATGAGATCATCATTACCAGTGAGAAATAGATCAACATACAACACTAAAATCAGCACTCTATCATCACATACCTTGAAGTATAAATTTGGATCTGCGTCATTCTTTAGGAAGCCCAAGCTCAAAAGATAATGATCAATCCTCTAATACCAAGCACGAGGGGCTTGTTTAAGACCATACAAAGCCTTTTTTAGTTTGCACACATGTGAGTCTTTGTCATGAATTACAAAGCCCTCTGGCTGTTCAATGTAAACTTCCTCTTCAATTATACCATTTAAGAATGTTGTTTTCACATCCATTTGGAAGCTGAAGCTTCCAACCCTTAACTGTTGCAACAGCTATGATAGTTCTGATGGAAGTGTAGCATGCCATAGGCGCAAGTGTCTGTTCATAGTCCATGCCTTCCTTTTGTGAAAAACCTCTAGCTACAAATCTGGCCTTGTATTTTTCTACATTCTCATCAGTTGCATGTTTGATTTTGAACAGCCACTTAGAAGAAACAACAGATTTATTTTTAGGCCTAGGGACAATGTTCCACACATCCTTTTTTATGATAGATTGATACTCCTCCAACCTGGCATCCTTCCAAACTTGCTGATTTGAAGCCTCTTCAACACTGGAAGGCTCCGATGCTATAATGTGATTCATCAAAGCTACATAACCAGCAAACTTATGAAACCTTTTACTCTCTCTGAAAGTACCACAAGGGGCTGCATATTTTTCAGCCTCTTCCATAGTTTGCCTGGCCCACAAAGGTCTTTTCTTATTAGCTGAAATATTACTAGGACCTGCTGAAGTATCTATAGAATCAACTGGATCAGCAGGGTCTTCTAAATCTATATTCTCCCTCTGAATCTCTGAAGGTGGATCCGGATCAGCCATATCTATGTCTTGAGGATGCTCGAGGTCTTCTCTATCAGATTCCATGTTAGACTCTGTGGATTTCTTGCAAGCTACATCTTCATCAAAAGAAACATCCCTACTGATTTCAATTTGCTTTTGACCCGGAATGTAGATTCTGTATGCTTTTGAAGATTCACTATAACCAACAAAGATGCCTCTCTTTCTTGATGGTTCTAACTTTGTTCTTTTCTCTTTTGGAACGTGAATGTAAATAGGGCATCCAAAAATTCTGAAATAACTAATATCTGGTTTGATACCTGTAAAAGCTTCTTCTGGAGTCATGTTGTCTAGAATCTGATGAGGACTACAATTCTGAATGTATACTGTTGCCCTGCAAGCCTCAGCCCATATAAATGTTTGCAGGCTTTGATCATGAATCATAGCCTTTGCTGCCTCAACAATGTCTTGTTCTTTCTTTCAGCTACACCGTTTTGTTGAGGATTATAAGGGACACAGAACTCCCTCTTAATCCCAACTTCAATATAGAAGTTATGAAAATACCAGACACGTATTCTCCTCCATTATCAAACCTTAGAATCTTAATCTTCTTGTTACATAAATTTTCAACATGTGCTTTAAATTCTTTACAACGGGACAACACATCATAAGATTCTTTAGATTTAAGAAAATAGATCCAACACTTACGAGAAAAGTCATCAATGAAGGTAACATAATACCACTAAAGGAAGCAACTGACATAGGACCACATAAGTCAGAATGAATTAACTCTAGGATTTCCTTTTCTCCACTTTCACTACTATGAAAAGTACTTTTAATGTTCTTACCTAGAGTGCATCCCTTGCAGACACCTTCATGATTTTGGTTCAGCTTCGGAAGACCAACTACAACCTTCTCCATAGAAGACAAAGTTCTGAAATTTAGATGACCAAATCTTTTGTGCCATAGCTCAATTGAACTTGAAGAATCATGAGCTAATGCTTGAATAGGACGGGTTGAAAGCTTGTAAAGACTGTCATGACGAACTCCAATCTCATGAGCTAATTGAATGTTAGAGTTCTTCCATGCAAGAACTTTTTCATCAGCAAAGGCAACATGATAATCCTTGTCTTCTAATGCTGAAATAGAAATCAGATTCCTCTTAATGCTAGGAACACAAAGAACATCACTCAAGTGAAGAGAAATTTTGGAATCCAATTGGAAGGAAGTAGAGCCAACACCCTTAACAGAATATCTTGCATCATCACCAATAATAGCTTGAAAGTGGGAATCTTTTTCCTTCAAGTTGAAAAGGTGCTCACGATAACCAATAATATGTCGAGATGCTCCACTATCAATCAACCATGTATCACTGTTGGTAGGTACATTGCTAGAAAGTGCAGAAATAAAACAGAATCCCTCTAAATTTTCACTTGACTCTTTTTGAGGAGAAGAATTTTCTACATTTGCAGCAGTTGCTTGAGGCTTTGGTCTTGAGGTACAATCTCTAGCAAAGTGTCCAAATTTGTCGCATCTGAAGCACTGGATCCTAGAAAGATCCCTTTTCTTTTTCTTGGAGTCAGGAGCTAACTCAAAGTTCTTATCTCTGAATCTTTTGAAATTTTCTTTCTTCCCTTTTCCTTTTGAAGTGTGGGCAGCAAATACATGATCATCTTCATGATGATTTTTACGTCCATTGCTTCTAGCTTCTAGTCTACATTCTTCCTGAATGCAATCAGCTCTCAACCTGTCAAATTTAGGAAGATCGTCTCTTCCACTGACACCTTGAATGAATGATTCCCAAGAGTGGGGAAGTCCATTCATGGCAAGCATGACCAAATCCTTATCTGCAAAAGATTATCCAATTGCAATAAGTTGATCCTTTAACTCTGTAATTTTCAAGAAGAGACAACTGATTCTCCTCTAGCCATTTTGAAATGCAAAAGTTGACGTCTCAGGGCTAGAGCTTTGCTAGTGTTGTTGAATTCATACAGGTCCTTCAAAGTTTTAAACATCTCTTTGGCTGAATCCAACTTTGAGATAATAGGAACCAAATGATCCTTAACAGAATCGATCAGGATTTTTTTTGCCGTAATCTTTTTGTTCTTCCATTGAGCTTTCTTTTCATTGTCAAAAGGTTCTGCTACCTCAGAATTGACATAATCAAGGTCATTCTCTTCAAGTGCAATCAAAATTCTAAACTTCCATGAAGAGAAGTTTGAAGAACCATCTAATCTATCTTCAACTTTCCAACCGTTCACTATTGTTGAAAAGCTGCAAACAATCAACTGAGAGTAGAGAAAATAGAAAAGGTATAACAATACTTATGGTTCTAGATCGTTTCCTTAGACCCGCACAAATATCATGATAAATTTAGAAACCAGAAATAAATATAGCAACAATTGAAATCACAAATTCAAAACAATCAGATCACACAATGCATTTATCCTGGGAAAAACCCTCCTCACCAAGGGAAACAACCCAACCCACAGAAAGATACTTTCTTTATTAAGTTTCTCATAACAAAATTACAAAATCTCTGCTCCTTTCAAAGTCTTCAATACTCGATGATCACACATTGATCAGAGTTTAAACTAAGACAAACTATCGCTATGAACAACACACGATACACCGATTACTAACGTCTCAGAATGTAACTTTTACACGCACACAAGAAAGATACATAGAACAATATTATTGCCGGTACACCGACCTGAGACAATAATCATGATACAATAAAATATATCTATCTTCAGAATTCCCTTGAATTCATATACATCTTCGTAAGAAAGACAAATCCACAGAATGACTGACGTCTTCTGATTATCACAGATACGCAAGAAAAAAAAAGACTAACACCGTCTATGCAAGAGAATAGATGTACATGTGAACAGTAACCACAAAATTGAATAGACGTATACAATGCTCCCATTTAGAATACGAACAGCCTCCAATAATTAAGAAGTGACACTTTCATAACCGGCGCCAAAGAATAGATGAGTTGACGTGAATAGAAAAGTAGTCGACTTATTAATATAACCAAAACAATTGTGAATCCAGAACGGAAGACAATATGCCAGCGGAGACAAAGCCAAATCAGCATCCACAAGGAGTCCAGTAGAGACGATAGACAAATCAGCATATGTGATGAGACAAGTAGGCTGAATACGAACAATATAATAGATAGGAGAAACCCGATGCCAATAGAAGAATAAGACTTTGACGTTTGAAGTCATATACACAACACTTCAACAGAAATGAAAGATTGGCACTAAAATTGGTTGGATCAAAAACATGTATAAAGATGCACAAGAGATCCAAATGTTCGTCACAAACCACCATATGACGCAAGCCATATTTAGACAATTCTCGAAATTGGAGCTCTTGAAGGTAAGTTAAATTATTTTAAAAATATAAATATGTTTTAGAAGTTTAGACTTTCAGTTTAGATTAGTAAACTTTCTATGTTGTGATATGGGCATTTTAA
The DNA here is from genome assembly GCA_018584345.1 of Thuja plicata. Lineage (NCBI taxonomy): Eukaryota > Viridiplantae > Streptophyta > Pinopsida > Cupressales > Cupressaceae > Thuja > Thuja plicata. The sequence goes on along the minus strand of MU223409.1, from coordinate 1,354,214 downwards.
TCTTGATTTTAAATTTTAATTTATTATTGTTTTGATTTTAAAATAGGTTGTTGAGACCCGCTTTGCCTCCAACACTATTGTTTTGAGACGCCTTGTGAAGGTTAAAGAGGCATTGTCTAGAATGGTAATCAATGTTAATTGGAGCATATGGAGGCAATCTAATAGTACTAGGGCAGCTGCCATAAAAGCAATGATACTAGATGACTCTTGGTGGGATCGTGTTGAGTACCTCCTGAGGTTCACTGAGTATAAATTGAGCATGATCCAATGCACTGACATGGATAGGCCTTGCTTGGGTGAGGTATATGATGGCATAGACTCCATGATTGAGGATATTAAAAAGATCATAAATGAGAGAGAGCAAGATCCTGAAGAAAAGGTCTTCAAGGAACTACAAATAATCATGGTAGAGAGATGGAACAAAATGACAACCCCTTTGCATCTCCTTGCCTTTGCATTGAGCCCCAGGTTCTGTAGTCAGTTGGTCCTCAAGGAGTACCACTAGAGTTGCCCCATACAGAGATCCTAAAGTTGCTCACGAGTGCAAGGCAACCCTTCGAAGACTCTTTCCCGATCACATACGACCTACAGTGAGGTCTGAATTCATGACAAGCACCGATGATTGTGGTCATGAGGCTCTTGAAGACAAGAGCAATGTTGATGCTCATAAATGGCGGTACTTCCATGGACAAATGTACCAGCACCTACAACCCATTGCCATCAAAATTTTATCACAAGTTCTTAACTCTTAAGATTCTAATTTTTGAATTCTTGTTGATGAATATTGAATTTATATTTTTAAAATTTTTATTCAGAACTCTTAACTCTCTAATTTCAAAATTGAAAATCTTGATAGGTTGCTAGTTCATCATCATACAAGAGGAACTGGAGCACATACTCCTTCATTCACTCAATAAAACGCAATAGACTAAATTCCAAGAAGGCAGATAACTTGGTCTTTGTGCATTCAAACTTGAGGCTCACAACACAAAGAAAATGCTTACAAAAAAGGGGAGGCAAGGCATTGGGATGTCGAACCAGAGCATGCGGAGTTGGAAGATTCGATTGCCCACTTTGATGCACTTCCACTTGATGATGATGATCACAAGCTACCTACTGATGTTGAGGTTGATCCAGAGTCTGAGCCTAACATTGCTAGTACCGATGCTAGTGGCACTTTTTGTGCTTCTAATCTGCAACAGCAAAATGATGATGATTCGTTTGATGATTTTTGATGATATTTGATCATTGATGGCTGATTATTGTTTTTAAATTTTGAACCAAAACATTGATATGGTGGTGTATTTTGACATTTTGTTATCTCATTTGGACTAAAACGTTAATACTTAATATATGTGGTGGTGTATTTTGCTATGTTGCTTTAATATTAGCATAGTGGTGTATGAACTTATTTGTTGCTGCAAATATATACATATATATCTATATTTTTATAATAAAAAAATCTTGTACGGACGAACCCAAAACGAATCCGAACCCAACCCAAAATAAATTTGGACGAATTTCAAACCCAAATCTCGAACTGCATCCATACCGAAATCCGAACCGGCGACTTAGCTTACAATTTATTAGCCTAGGGAAATGTGCCGAGGGGTCATTTTTAAATTATTACTTTATTATTTTTTCTAAGTCACCCCTTATGGATTATTAACAATAAAATATTAAAGTAAATACTTTAATATTTCCAAATTTATTTATAAATTATCATCTGGACTCCAAACTGGATTTTGACTGCTGGCACTAGTCCACGAATGATGTCTGATCGCTGCAGGCTAACAAACACTCTCCCCCTAAAATTTAGGGATCCTAAAAAGTAAGAATTGCAACCAAAGTCTATAGACTAAGCCTAGAGGTCCCCTAATGCGTTCCAGACAACTCCCAGTCAATCCCTAAAAAGTAGGAATCCCTCCAAAAATTTAAGAAACTATCCCAAACGGCTTATAAAGCCCCTAGGTAGCTCCACAAACCTCTAGATGAGTCCCCTATCCACTCTGCTGACCTATGGGAGTGCATATAATAAGAAAATCCTGCTAGAAACATTGACACTAAGGGAAGGCGCAAAAATGGGGACGTTATAGTTTTAGAAGGGTTTTATTCTTAGTTGCCGATTCGGGTTCGGGGACGGATTCGGGCTCGCGAATCCGGTTCGTGGATTCGTGAAAAAAAATTTTTGCCGTTTGGGTTCGTAGGGATTCGTGAGTGTATATATATATATATATATATATA
>MU223409.1:1295855-1332599 GCA_018584345.1 Thuja plicata | reverse complement strand
GTTCACTCACAAGCAACCCCAAACAATTTCTGAAGACAATAAACTCTTCAATCGAGTCTCCAGACTAAATCCACCCTTCCAGAATATGAATCGACCTCTTCAGCAGGCCACAGTTCAATTCAGAATTACTTCTTCTAGCAACAAGCAGACAGTAGGAAAGAAGAAAGAGATAGGTTATACTTCAGCAACCAATAAGCGGAATAGCTCCCGGAGAATCAGTCTTCCAAATGCTAAACCAATTCAGCATCAAACCCTTATACCTCAGCAAGGGATTTGATTTACAATTCACAACTTCTCCTCAGAGAAAACAAACAAAATATAATATATTCAATCGATGCTCAACTCCAAGAATGAGCCCATATTTATAATCCTCCTGTAGCCATAGTTTCCAAAAGATGCTTCAGTTAACCACCCTCTGAAATAACAACTTCTAAATTATTATAATAATAAAGTATTATTATAATAATGTGGCTTTATTATTAATTAATAACTTATGACTATTAATTAATAAATATGAGCTCGTGCAATAAGTCCGACATCCACTGCAGGTGATGACTAACTGCCAGAGCCACCCACTGAACTGCCAAGAATGGCAACTGCCAAAAATAGACTTACTACAAATAGTAAGTCCCCAGCCAAAGAACTACACAAACTGAGTATCGTCTAGAATACTAACCACTACCAATACTGCCCTACCAGAAATGGAAACTGACCAAACTGACTTACTAAAAATAGCAAGTCTACCAACTGGGACCCTCAAAACCAGGCATCAACTCACGAGGGTCGCGATGATGAGCTGACTCAATCAACTACAGAAGCATGCCAAAATCGGGGACATTACAATATGAGAGACCTCTTTCTGCTTGGATCCTCCTTTACAAACTACAGTCCAATATGCATTGTTGTGCACCCATATTTAAATACTTAGAAACTCCTTTGTGATGTCGCAGTGTCTGTTGTTGCATTGGAATAGTTAGATTTTAATCACGACTTAAGGAGAATATATTATGCCCAAGTTTAGAATTATGCCAGACAAAACATTAATCATATTCCATATTTTCCCAATGTTTCTTCCAAACCTAGACCAATAATAATTCAAGTTTAACATTAATATTCGGAACATCCTCAGATATGAAACACATACAAGGTAATCTTCCCAGATGTTATGTCGATATGCTAAAACAGCCCAAGCACTTGAATAATGACCCCAATAAAAGTTTGCCACCTTCATACTGTTGCAAACCCCTGAATGGTTGAATTCAAGCTTCTGGAAGACTGTTCTAATTTTGATAAAGCATCCATTAACTCTAGATGAAGAAACTGGATGTTCCTTCCAAAACCATCTAGACCAAATCTTTCACTGCTGAAAATGGCGATTCCCAGGCCCCAAATCCCAGAAGAATCAATCTCAGAAAACTCTCAAATCAAACTGAAGAGAAATAATTAATGCAATCATCCCTTTCACCAATTCCCAAAGTCTCTTTTATAATATCTTTTCAATTTCTTTCCTGTACCACCATTATTTCTTAATTATTTAATTAACTTTCTAAAGTGTCTTAATAATTATTTAATATTTACCTTCTTAATTTCATTTGGTAAATTACTAAATAATTAAACTTTATTCTTTTTTCTACAGTTTAGAAATTAATTTATTGTCCTCAAACAATCCAGCACCAGGGTCCCAAATCAATCTCAGAAACCCATATGAACTCGTGCTAGAAGCATTGTGCTACACGACACTTGAAACTGCTATCCACTTGTCCCTCCTGGCAACTAGTCAAATAATCATTTGAATCAAACGGTCAAACTCGTCATGTTGTCTCTTTTTCTTTTCCAACGTCCGTTGCGCTACTCTGATTTCCACATTCCTTAAATCTTTACCAAACCTAGATAATGCAAAACCATCATGAAAATGCATTCTAGTACAATGGCATACCTCAACGACAAATTCAAAATGTGCAAGCAATGCTTCTGACTTCTTCGGTGTTACTCCCTTCCAAGAACCATCGGTCCATGCCTTCAACACAATCTTCCTCCCATCCAAAATGAATTCTAACTTCACTATTCGAAAATCCTGATTGTATTTACCAATTGAGTGCAACCACGGAATTCCCAATATAATATCAATCTCGCCAATCCCAATCACATGAAAGTCATCAGTGAGAACCATTGATAGATTTGACAAGAAAAAGAGCTTTCTCTTGGACAAAGTTTTTGACAAGCTCAACGGGGTGATGAATTCATGTCCTATTTTGGCCATTCCTAATTACTCACTTCCTTTTGTTCTAGAATGTGATGCTTTTGAAGAGAGGAATGGAGCAATTTTGATATAGAAGAGGCACCCCATAGCATTTGAGAGTATGAAGCTCACGGAGACAAAGAGATGCTTCTCTGTTTATGACAAGGAGATGTTGACCATCATGCATGCACTAGCCAAATTAAGATAGAACTTGGTCTATGGGAAGTTTGTGTTAAAAAATAGAACATAATAGCTTGAAAATTTTCCTATATTAGAAAAATTTGAATGATAGAAAAATTGGGTAAGAAAACTACAATCCTGTGATTTTGACACTGAGCATTTTAAGGGAAAGACCAATGTGGTGGCTAATGCACTCTTTAAGAAACCTTATTTCTGCTCTATGACTTATATATTTTGTAATGTCCCCTATTAGGCTTAGACTTAGTCATTACCAGTTTAACCCAAACTTAATATTTATGTCCTAAGCTGAATGGATAAAGATATAATGATGCAGTCTAAGACAATCGAGGTAAAGAGAATTATTCATTCACTTCATTAGATTGAGTTATCTCTCTATATATATCATTGGCATCCATTCCGACCTTATTACTACTACAATTTGATAAAGGAAGGATTAGGCATGTAACCAAGGTGCCTAGAGACCAATTACAATAGGCTCCCTCAAAGTTTACAAGTCCAAGCCCGTATCCTATCTTGGGACTTTCCCTCAAGGCTTCCAGGATGCTAACCCCTACCCTGTCTTGGGAGAAATACTACTGATTGGATTTAGACAAGCCCCTCCTTGGAAACATTATAGCCCCTTTCTTCTCAGGCAAAATAGTAATAATACTGAATATGGTTTTATACATATCTCTGAGTACTCATTTATATTCCTTATTCATCTCTTCCTTATGAAGATTCTAAAACATATTTTTATATAATCTTTGTTTCCTCTCTGATATCTTCCTTACCATACCAGATATATAATATAGATTAATACCTCTTGATTTATCATGATTATATTTATTATAATATTATAATTCTTTCTTTGGTTCTTGTTTCATGAAGTGTAACTTCCACTATGTAATCTCCTACTAGCTGCCATCCAGACCTAATACATATTATAATCTTCTTAAGTCTGCAATATATATATATATATATATATATATATAATCTATGATCTGGTTCTGTCACATACTTATAATATAGCTCTTAGATATCCTAATCTTTCCTTCCTTTGATTGATCCCCCCCGATATCCTCCTGAAAAGATATCGAGTGCCTCTTACATCTGACCATACGATGGGATGTCTCCAAGAGGTGTGTTCGCCATCTGAGTAAGCGGTTTGTTACACCGATTTGTCACCTTGTATTTGCAGTTATTAATTATTAAATCTCCACTCAATTCCATCAGCATGACAGCTCACTTCGATACTTCATGCCTTTTCATAAATCGCACATTAGTATTATAGTTGTTGACATAGTATGGATGATGCTAAACATTGACTATATAATTAGTATTGCTTTACCGAAGATCACTGCTTTAGTGATAATTAAGATCATTCTTCTGAACACTCTTATTACAACTGGCTTGTCATTAGCCACTAACTCTGATGTTATCCATTACAACACTTTATATTAATTGCTGCACTTAATATGATCGTAATCACATCCTCTTGTATACGCATCATATTCCCCATTTGATGGTTGTATATTTCATCCTTGATATGAGACATATCAATCACCATTGCTGTCTAATCACTGTGCTTCATATCAGAGTCGCACATCCTTTCTGAGACAACATAAGACTCTAATTGATAGACACGGGCTTGAGGGAATGAAACAACTATATATTCTTTTCAATAAAGGTAATCTCTGTTTATCAATGCTTCGCTCGATGTTTATACAATCGACCCTCTAACCGTTGTCCTAAGTATAATCTGAAGTTGCCACTTATTTGCATAAATCAAACATATTTAATAAGATGGTAGTCTCTGTCTTCCCTCATAATATGTTCTTCTAATCATATTATATTCATTTATTATTATTATTATTTTAACATTTTAATTAATTTGTTATTATTTATTATTAAATCTTACTTCGGGAAGGGGACATGACATATTTGCTGATTAGAAGGCTTCTATAATAGCTGAAAATTCTAAGAACGCGATTGCTAATGACATTTTGGATGGAAGGTTGCAACACGAATGATCGGGTGTATCTTTTACTGGAATGAAAGGTAAGGAAAGAATTTTGAGGGCATGTCATGACAAACCACTTTCTAATCATCTAGGTAACTACAAGACATACAACGTTTTCCATAGAAGGGGGTCAAAACTGACATGCTAAACCATTTTAGGAGTTGTCAACAAAACAAAATAGAGCATCTTTATCGAGCTGGTTTGTTGCAGTCCTTACCCATTCCAAATCGGAAATGGGAGAGTATCTCCATTGATTTCATTTCAGGACTCCCATAGGTGCCAGGTAAGGATTGTTATCTACGTGGTTATCAATAGGTTCGCTCAATATGCATAGTTTCATGCTATATGTTTAGAATATAGGGCTCCACAAGTGGCTGATCTATTCTTTAGAGAGATTTTTTAGTCTTCATGGGCTGCCAAGGAGCATCATGACAAGGACAGCAAGTTTATCAGCTTGTTTTGGCAAGAGCTTTTTCAATTGACAGGTACAAAATTGACTCCAAGCACTAGATATCACCCTCAAACTGATGGACAAATGGAAATTGTGAACAAATGGGTAGAAGGTTGCTTGAGGCATGGTTGAAAATCTCAAAACTGCAGGCAATAATAACGCGCAAAAAATTGCCAGCGATATATTCATTTTCGCGCAGCATTTTTCTTGCAAAAAATCGCGATATATCTTCTAATATATCGGGGACTAAGTCAAATAGAACCCCGCCAAAAAATATTAGGGTTTTCCTGGTCGAAAAAGCGTCAAAAATGCCACTTTCGTGGACGGGTTTTATAAAACGGCAGCATTGCTGTTTGTTCATGGACGGGAATCAAACACAACCACGGGATTCAACAATATTCAATGACATTCAACAAGTTCGTGGACACCATTCACCTTCGACGTCATTCAACGGCATTCAACAACATTCAACAGTGAACACCATTCTGCAGATCACCGGTGATTTATTCCCAGGTTTTTAAAATTTATTTTTTTTACCTTTTTTTCTAAGTTTATTAATTATGGCATAGCCGCATATCAGCATATGCATAAATTTATAATAGTAAATACTAAATACTAAATAATATAATGATATAATCAATAATGTATTTTGAAGTAAGATGTTTTATTTATATTTTATTATTTATTTTATGAAGTCTCAGACTGATAATCTTTAAAGTTTGATCTCAGTTATTTCATAGAGTTGCTAATATTTGATCTCAGACTTGGACAATTTCAAATTTCAACTACTAGGTGACTGCCCTCTTTAAAAGTCATATAAATTTTTATCTCTGTTACTGCATACTCCATAGAGTTACTCTGATAAACTTGAAAGTTTGATCTCAGTTATTTCATAGAGTTAGGCTTTAGCTAATATTTGATCTCAGACTTAGTCAATTTCAAATTTCAACTATTAGGTGACTGCCCTCTTTAAAAGTCTTATAAATTTTGATCTCTGTTACTCCATACTCAATAGAGTTAACTAATATTTGATCTCAGACTTAGACAACTATTAGGTGACTGTTCTCTTTAAGACTTTGATAAATTTGAATCTCAGTTACTTCATTGACTTAACTAATATTTGATCTCAGACTTAGACAATTATTTGGTGACTGCCCTCTTTAAAAGTCTGATTTTACTGATAAATTTTGATCTCAATTACTTCTTAGTTCAACTTCATAATTCCATACTCAATGCTCATAGACTTGGCTAATATTTGGTCTCAGACTTATCTAATATCTGATTATTTATCCTTGCATTTGCAGACTTACAGAACTAGTAACTGTAGAAAATAGTTGGTGGCAAAAAGAGGGATGTTTTTTGGAAACATGGGACACCTGGACCAAAAAGAGGAGATGTGAAATGTAACCATTGCCCTAAGGAGATGAGTGGGGGCATAACTCGGCTAAAATATCACATTGGAAAGATCGAAGGCCATGATATTACGCCATGTGACAATTGTCCCGAAGAGGCTACGAGGGAGGCTATAGAAAGCCTTGAAGAATATGAGCAAAAGAAGGTAGGCAAAAAGAGGACAGCAGAGGCCATGGCAGCCCCAATGGGAGATTATAGTTCTACAGGGTCACAAATAGGTGCAGGGGCTTCTTCTTTCATTGGGCCACAGATACGAGGATCGGGAAATGTGAGCGGGCATATATCAGACTTTTGGGTTCCCCGTAACACTCCTGGTGTTCAACCCGGATTGCAGGGCACTGCATGGAACAAAAAGATGCACCAACAAACAAAGGTAGTTGTTGCAAGAATTTGGTACTACAACGATATTCCCTTCAATGCTTTACATAGTCCATATTGGGATCAATTGGTCAGTGCAATGACCGTGTCTGGTAAGGGGTTCAAGGCCCCAAGTCGTTATGAGGTGAGTGGGCCATTGTTGCAGGATAAGGTCCAAAACATTCATCGACTTGTAGAAGAGCAAAGAAGAGTTTGGGAACAGAAAGGTTGCACCATTATATCTGATGGGTGGATAGATGGCAGGAATAGGACGCTCATCAAATTTCTAGTTGTTTTAGGGGGACAGTTAGTATTTCTAAAATCAGTTGATGCCTCTGATCAAGTGAAAAATGCAGACTTTCTGCAACATGTTGGATGAGGTGGTGGTGGAAGTGGGAGTGGGTAATGTCATCCAGATTATGACTAATAATGCAGCTGCATATGTGGCAGCCCGTAAACTTCTAAGGGATAGGCATCCCACATTATTTTGGAGCCCTTGTGTTGCTCATTGTCTTGACTTACTCCTTGAGGACCTAGGGAAAGTGAGTTGGGTGGAGAAGGTGGTTGAAGATGGAAGGAATATCACAAAGTAATCTACAACCACACATGGGTCTTGAGTCTTATGAGAGAGCACACTACTGGTAAGGATCTCGTGCGATTGGGGGTCACACACTTTGCTACTAATTTTCTCACCTTACAAAGCATATTAGTCACATCGCCCAACCTGAAGCAAATGTTTGTGAGTGAGAGATGGTTGGGGAGTCCTTATGCCAAGAAACCTGAAGCAGAGAAGGTTGTGAAGGCTGTTTTTGATGTTAGATTTGCCAAGGTGGTGGAGGAGATCATCAATGTAAGTTTTCAAACCTTGATTGATGATTTATTATTTAATTTTCAGATATTGCAATTCGCTGATTTTGTTAAATTTTATATGTCCAGGTGTCAGAACTGTTGGTGAGGGTTCTATGAATGGTGGATGGGGATAAAAAACCCATGGGGTATCTATATGAGGCCATGGATAGGGCCAAAGAGGCCATTCAACACTTTTATAGGTCAAATGAGACCAAATATAGACCCATATGGAACATAATCGATCGTAGGTGGAACCGACAACTCCATCAACATATTCATGTTGTTGCCTACTACTTGAACCCCAGGTTTGCTTCTCCAACACTTTCAGAGAAGATGCAGAGGTTAAAGTTGGCATGGACACATGTATTCGGAGATTGGTTGTTGATTTGGACCTTCGAGACCTCGTACTTGATGAGTTGCAGAGCTACAAGAGGGAAGATGGGCTATTGTTTTCTTCACCTGATTGCATATGTAGGAGATACACCCTGCAGCCAGGTAAACAAGAACATGTGTTTAGTTTTATTATACCTTTTATTTCGCACGTTAACTTTATTGGAATCTTCACCACATAATAAATGACTTTCTTTATCATTGCAGATCTGTGGTGGGAAGATTATGGTGCCACAACACCTAATCTTCAAAAGCTTTCCATTTGAGTATTATCGCAGCCATGTAGTGCTTCTGGTTGCGAGCGGAACTGAAGTGTTTTTGAGAACATACACACAAAGAAGCGCAATAGGTTGACTCAGAAGCGCTTGAATGACTTGGTTTATGTACGGTACAACCTTCGATAGCACGAAAAAGGAAGGTGCAAGGGCAGGCTTCATATGAAGCACTTGACTTGGATGAGATTGATCCATATGCAGCAAATTGGGTTGCTCCTCCTGATGATGATGATGTGGATGTGCATGTGGATCCTTTCTTGACTGATGATCAGCTAGCTGACTTTGAGATGGAGGAAAATGACTGGGATGCAGAAGTGGCAGTACGTGAGGAGGAACATGAGCTTGGTCATCCAACAAAGGCTTCTGTTGAGGCATCTGTTGAGGATGATGCAACTACTTCAGCACCACCACTTCAACACCACCCACCCAATAGCAGCAATCTATTTTGAGCTTTAGTCGTAGACACAATTTATGATTTCTATTTCTAGTTTTCATTGATAATGAAACTTGACCTTAATATGTATTCAGAAGTTGTAGTTTCACGGAGTTTGACTTCGATATGTATTGAACTTATTTTTATTCAAATGTCGTACTTGTTTTTTGGTATATGATTCTATGTTTTCTACTAAGTTCTAATTGATATGTAATTAACTCAAAACTTTGTTTAATATATGGTGGATATCTCAAATCAGTATATGTTCTACGAATTTGGTGTATGTGTGTGTTTTTAAGAATATTTTAAGAAATTATATATTTTCAAATGTTCGATAAAAGTGTCAATTTATTGCCAATTTTTTGCCAAGTTTTTGGCAATTCCGAGTTTTTCAAATTCTTTGGACCGGACGAGTTATTGCCAAGTCTGAGTTTTTCAACCTTGGCTCGAGGAATTATGTTACAAGATAGCAAACAACATGAATCAAATCGTTGCACATTGGTGAGTATTGCTAAAATACTACTCACCACATGTCTATAGGTATGAGTCCTTCAAGGCAATATGTGATTGTAAAGATGTCTCATTCATTGATTTGATTATTTCAGATAGCAAAGTACTAGGAGCTAAAAATTTGATTCAACAAAGTTTAGCTATGATGAAAGCACTCAAAGAGAACTTATAGCAGTCCCAAAACCAGAAAAAGTTGTATGTTGATTGTCACAAAACTAAGAGAGTTTTTGAGGTAGGAAACATTGTAAATTTTAGATTGTGGCCATATATGTAATCTTCACTCAAAGAAAATGGTGTTGAGAAGTTGAAGCCACGATTTTATGGACCCTACAAGATCATAAGAAGGATTGGTGAGGTCATATGAGCTGGAACTTATAGAAAACAAAAAAATACATAATGTTTTTCATGTATCATGCCTCAAGAAAGCCCTTAAACAGAAAATTACTCCTTCATTAGAGTTGCCACCACTTGCTGATGAGGAGAAGTTGATTTTGGAGCCTACAACATCATTAATATGAAGAAAAAGGAGTTGAGGAACAAGATTATTCCAGAGTATTTGGCAAAATGGAAGAACTTGCCTATTGAAGATTCCACATGGGAAGGAGCTGAAAATTTCGATCATCCAAGTCTGAAGTTGCTTGAGGACAAGCAATATTTGGGACAAAAGGACTACCATGACCCCCTCACCTAAGGCCAAAAGTTTGACCATTGTTAATATAAGAAGTGATTTCGAACACTATTGCTATAATATTTATAATATATATATACAACTATTTAATAAACTTTTTATTTTGGGCTAACCAAGACCTCTTTTAGGCACCAATCTTGAATCATTTAATATTTAAAAAATAATAATAATATCCTGGCCAACCTAGGTTGTCCTTTTGGGCACCAACTATATTTCAAACTGCAGACACCAAAAATTGTCCGATACCTGTAACGACATTTTACTAATATTTCTACCTCAACTAATTAAAATATTTCATTATTTAAGTAGGCTAATTCCTTTTTCATATAATTGAATAATTTTAATTATTTAATTATAATTTCTTCTAGTCTTTTACTAAACAATTGTAATTGTTTAACCTAGCTATTCTTCCACAATTAAAGAAATCTTTTAATTATTTATCCTAACTAATTATTTTTATAGGATTAAATAATTATTTATTATTATTTAATTTATTTTCCGAATCCTCATAATTAAATAAATTTTTAATTTATTTAATTAGCTTTATGAGTGGGTGAATTAAATAAATTTTATTTATTTTTAAAACCCCACTCATCACTTATCTCCATCTTTTTCCATTTTCAACCCCACTTATTTCTCTTCCACTTTCTTAACTTTCCTCCACTTTTAAAATGGAAACTTCTATTGAAAATAAATAATTTCTTTATTTACTTTCTCTCAACTCTTGCTTTCCTCCACTTTCAAAATAGAAAGTTTTATTGAAAATAAATAGTTTCTATATTCATTTTCACTTAACTCATTTTTCGAAAGGCAACTTTGAGTCTCATTCAATCTTATCTGTTGATCACTTTGAGTCTCAAATCAATCCTATCTGTCCATGCAACCTGGAATTGCCTATAAATTGCTATCAAATTCCTCATTTTTGCTAACTGTGAATCTTCAAATCTTCTCATATCATTATCATTATTAATCAATAGTTTTCAATTGTGTTAATGCACTGAATTTCTGAGAGCACTTTCAGAGAAGAAGCAAGGAGGACAATGGAGGCTCCTCAATTCGAATGCTTTTGGTTTGCGTTTGTTTAATATTTTGTATTTGAATTGATTTCTTCATTGAGTAGAGTAGGTGATATTTCACGAAATTAGGATTCTTTGTGGTGATCTGTAGATTTCATGTTTTCTCCCTCACTTCTTAGTCCATACACAAACAGGTATAAATTCAAGTCAGCTGGATGGGTGAATGGCAGCGTACATCAGACAAGATTTTGCCATTTTGGGAAATTTTCCTGAGTTGTGCCTTTTGGGATGAAAACCCTAGCAGGCCTACAAGGTTAGGATGAACCCCCCTGACTTTATTTTGTCTACTATCTTGTAAATTGCAATTTTTATGCCTGAATTTCATATTGTAACTAGAGCAGACCTGTGCTTTCTAGATAAGATTTACTTCCGAAGTCCAGATCACTGAGTGTGAAGATGAGCTGCACTAGGAGCGACTTACCAAGGAAGGAATTTAGTTGATTTTGGAGGAGTATTCAAAAAGGTGTGCAAATCGAGTGTAGGACAAGCCACCACCAAGCTGCCAGCCATCTAAACTCACCACAAGGGTGCTACTTTATCCAGCAACAAGTGAAAAAAAGGAACATCATACCCTCATCTTGGCATAGAATTTCCAGATTGCTACACAAGGGCGTCTTATTGGCAGAAAATTTATGTACAGAAGTCACACAGTCATCATCCTCTTCTAAATAGAAAAATCAGAGACCCAGATCTAAACCACAGTCAATAACGAAGAAAAAACCACAGGCTAAAATTGTCATTGTCAACTGTCCACAATCACCGAAGTTGAGGTTAAGATTTGTTGCATGGTCACTGTCAATTGAAACCTGCTATGTGAGAGAGATATCTTTTTAATTCAAGCCTGCTCTAGTTTGTTTCCATATTCTCTGTTGGGATCCGCATTTCAGAACATTAAACTGTAACCTAAACACTGTGCGACTGTTTAATTTGTTAACTAGAAGAAATTTGGGTAAGATGGATGCTTCTATTGCTATTACATATCATTTTGTGTAGAAACAAATCTGCTTGATAGCAAGTTCTGGAACTGGTAGACAAATTTTGAGCCCTAAGGGTCATCACAGCATGGCTTTATTATATTTATTTGTCTAGAGACCAATCGTCTGGGAATTACCTACCTATTATTAGGTTTTGCTGCTTGCTACATTTAAATCTAAATTTAGTTTAAGATATCTTGTTTTTCAGAGTTGAATTACTTCTGGCACTCCTGTTTAGCTATAATAGCTTCCCATACTTTTAGGTCCCATTGACATTTTTTTTCACTAGTGGACATTAACATAGTTTCTTTCTTTCTTTCTTCGTTAACCTCACTATCAAGATATATATGACAAAAATAATGGACATGTCTTAAAATTCATTATATGCTATTTTATCAGTATATAATGGTGAATAAATTAGTTGAAAGAAATCACAGTCAGCTGTAGGAAAAGATACAATGCCTTTTTCATTAAGAGGCGGTTAACAACATAGAAAAAAGAAGACTGAATAATCTTTAAAAAAATGTCACTTGCAAACCAACTTAATAAGAGAAGTGGCCATATTGTTAAATTTCGTAATAAGTGGCATGTTCAGAAAAAAAAATTGATCAATGAGCAAGTATTATAGAATTGTTTATATAAACATGGTGTTTCTTTGTATACATTTGTATGCCATAATCACACCTAAAATGGAATGTGGGTACTAATAATGCAATCAATCAATCTCTCTCTATGAAATCATTCTTACAGAAGATTCCCTGTATGTGTGCTGATCTGAGTTGAATGGTATTCTGGAAAATGTGTGCATTATGGAGTTTGCAAGAAGCTGAAATTTGAAGCTTTTATTTGGTGACAGAAAGATGAACATTTTGAATCCTAATCTATGATTCTCCACTCTAAATTTGTGTTTGAGACACAATAGTAATAACTTTACATAGATTCATTTAACATTCATTACAAAAAAGGATTGATATTTATAAACTGTATTTCAAATTCTGCACTGTGATGCTATTAGACTGCAGATACAGTAATCATCCTTAAGCATGATAAATATGTTTATCATATTAGATACATGAAATTTGCACAGTCCATAGTAATGATTCTTCATAGCTTCTGGCTTTAACTGTGTAAACATTTTTATCCATGAATGTTTCCGATCATGCTCCATGATCCATCATCAGGATGAGCAATGAGAGGGATCCATTTTTATCCATCAACGTTTTGGATCATGCTCCATGATCCATCATCAGGATGAGCATTATCCATCAACGTTTCGGATCATGCTCAATGATCCATCATCAGGACGAGCAATAACATGGATCATCTCATTGCTCATCCTAATGATGGATCATGGAGCATGATCCGAACGTTAATGGATAAAAATGTTTACACGGTCAAAACCAGAAGCTACTAAGAATCATGTTTATCATATGTCCATGGTCCACAAGGTACATACCAGACATGCAATGAGACCTCAAATTACTGATAGAGTGGATTTCTAAATCATCAATTTTTCTAAGACCATACTGTAACTTGTGTTTTATTGTGTTTTTCAGTATGGCAGGGAATATATAACACACCTCTTTCCAAGCGCTAAAAAGGCAGTAGACACGTGATGAAATTCGTCCATCAGTTCTTTGTAGTCATTAACTCCACCTGCATAACCAAGATTGGAAATAACAAAAGGTCAAAATGGCACCAAGTAGCAGAACCTTTTTATGACCTGACAACTGCGCATTTATAGCTGCTTTGACAAAATTGTTTAAAGTACTTCAAGAAAAAGTCAGAAATATACTTTTTAGTCTGAAGCTTGCAACGTTTCACAAGTTTAAAAGGTACCAAAGTTTTTGCAAACCAATCTTCCAGATAGAAACTTCTTAGAGACAAATAGCCCTAAATTCAATAGATTGATCCCTTGAAGCGCTAAAGAATTTTCCTCACCTTCACATCATTTGCAACTGAAATTTTGGAATAAAATAAACCTACAAACAACAACTCTTGCATACAGGGCATAGAAGATGGACCAGCAAATCGCCACATCAGTTCCAAAAGTAATAGAATCATTTTAACAAAGGCACCCATCAAAACAAAATCTCCAACCAAATCCCATACAGTGCAGACAGCTTTCTAATATAAATTTGAAAACAGTTGTTACACCATCTTCCACAAATGACAAGTAAAAGGTGACCTTAAAGAGTATTCCAGTAGAAAAATCACCAGCTGCTGCTGCAATCAATGAAATACCTTGTCATGACAAAAATCTCAAGAGGTCATCAAAATTCTAGTGAAAGCTGAAAACTACAGCAACAGGTAACATTCTTTTGTCTTCCGTTACCTCTTTGGTATTCCGATGTAGGCAACTTTGTTCCTTCTTTAAGGTTCCAAATCATTTCTTGGGAGGTTATATTTCATCTAAGATGAACTTCTAGTACTGGATTCTACTAGGTCATGTCCAAATGTCACAAACTGTAACCATCCTATGATATGCAACTTCAAAACAATTTTGTGTAAGGTGTAAAAACAATAAACACAATTCAATTAACATTTGCCCACTTTTCAAGTGAGGAGCTCTGAGGTTGCTTCAATTCTATCACATGATCTCTTGTTTCTTCTATTGCTGGTTATTCACCATTACTTAGGATGGGAGGCCTGGCTAATGTCTCCTCCCCTTAACATCTAGTGGTTTCTTCAAGACAAGTTTCAGATGTCCTTGCGAAGTATTGTGATTTGTGTCCAGGAGATCAACCCTGGGAATGGGGTTTCTTATTGCTCTTATTTTGTATAGCTGCGTGATGTCATTGAGAATGGCAGCATTTCAGCATATTTTGTAGTGGTTAGTGGATTTGGTCGTTACCCGAAATAATGTAGGGTAGGAATTTGCTCAGCCACAATCAAAACCAGTCCCTTGCCTTCTTCAACACTGCTCCATGATAGAATACACTTTTTTAATTGTGTTGCAGGTGGCTCATATGTAGTGGGATTAGTATGTCAAGATGGCGGTTGCTCTTGCCCTATATTTCAGTTTTGAACTTGTTATGCCATGGATACCCGTCCCAACATTTTCCCGCAAAATGTTGGGTCCCCCTTCTTTTCTTTTCCCCTTTTCGCTTTCTTGTTTTGTTGTTTCCTTTTGGGCACTTCGGAGTTCGAGACCTCAAAGTTTCACCCCACCTCCTCTCGTTTTTGGTCAAATCCTCAGGTCTCGGGGTTTAACAATGCTCGCTTAGTCATCAGACTGTTTGTAGTCTTCGACCCCTATAGCCTCGGTTTCCGGCGCACGAAACCCACTTGTTAGTAGCCCTAAAGGCAGAGAATTAAATGCGGCCAATCCGACTTTGTTATAAAAGGCCATTTGTGAGCTCATTTTTACTCTCCAAGTGATTAAAAGTGTTAGCAAGCACTGAGTACAACAAAGATTCCCGAAGCCCTAATTCACCCTTGTTTTCGAAGCTTTTGTTGTGTCCTCAGTTGTTTTCAGGTGGATTTATGTGTTTCTTCGTGCGAATTGCAAATAGGTAAGGATTTCTCTGTCGCTTGTTTGGTTTTACATGATGGTTTTTCGTTGTTTTCGTTTTTGTTTCGCATTTTTCTATTTCTTAGTTTAGGGTTCTTCGTCAGTAGATTAGAAATAAAGGATTTTCATGTGAAATCTCAGCCCTAATCAAGTTAGGGTTCTTCAATTTTGTATTTTTGCGTCTGCCCGTGCCCTAATTTAACAATGTCGTATACTTTTGGCCAAGGATTGTTGTTTTTAGGGCTCTGCAACTTAGGATTTTGGTGTTTTCAAGTTGTCATGTGTCGTACTAATGAGTTAAGCCACCCTTTCCAAGCTAATCAGTTTCATTCAGCATTTAGGGTTTCTGTGCCCTAGATGGGTTGTTGTTGCAGAGTGACTCTGGATTCAAACCACCCTTCTGTCAAATTTCCGCTTGTATACGTCAGCAGCAGTTCCAAGGGTGTAATTAATGTGTTTCCCTTCAAAGCTTTAAGTGTGGGAACCTAGTCATGTCCACCCCCAAGGTTGAGTACCTAAGATTGTCAAAGTCGAAATCTAGACCCTTAGGGCACTTATTTTGAAATTCCCGCGACCGAGAACCAATTGCTTGATTAGAGTAACGCCAAGGTAGAAGAGAATCAAGTTTTAATAGACACCGGATTTGCGAGTTTGGAGGTCTTGTCCCCGAGCTACCCTATCTTACGAGATCTCTTACTAGATCCCTAATCCTGTAGTCCCAGCCCCTCTACCCCGTAATCCGAAGTACTAAGGTGTCTCCGGTATTTATGTCCAGGGGATCCCTTCTCAATCATCCCTTATCCTTAAGGGATGCTTTGACCAAGAGGCCTGAACCCAGACCAGACCCCAGTTCCGTGATCTCCGAAGTATTAGTATAGAAAGCAATAACATTTATTTACCTTTATAGGGTACTAAGTATGGCTTTCTTCGTTCTTGCAAGACACAAGTCGACAATATGGCAGCACTAGCTCAAGCACCTGAGGTGAACCTAAACCCAGTACCGTCGGCTCCTCCGGCCAAGAAGACTATGGTTGATTTGTTGTTGGATAATAACCCGGCCACAATGAAGTATGTATACCAGATGTAGGTCAAGATCTCTGAAATCGAAGGCAAGGTGCAAAGCATCACAGACACTGACATCGGGGATGTCGTCTTGGGAACCATCAGAGCTGCTGCGGAGAACCCACCTCCATGGTCATCCTTCTATAGGGAGTTGAGGAAGTTCGAGATCCATCGTGCAACTTCCTTCTCACAATCATTCCTTTCTTCAGAGTTGGTCCTTAACTTTGCACAACATTATTCAGACCCAGAGAGGAAGTACATCAATGCAGAGAATAAAGAAATTGCCAACTTCACTTCGGATGCACTCCACATGGTCCTCTGACTCCCAGACAAATGTAATCCCATGATTGCCTCGGAGGAGTTTGCACTGGCTCAGTATCAGGCAGATGAGGTGCAGTATAAAAGGTTTTTAAATAGCTATTGGCTCACTCGTACCCGGAAGGACGGAGCCAAAATGTCAAATACTATTTCGCGCTCTGACTTCCTCCTGTCCATCCAGGCCTTGATTGTTATGTTGAGCCACATCTCTGGGAAATCGGATGCGAAGAGCTATCACTCGTGGATATATTACTTCATAGCAGGTTGTTGCCCCATTTTCCAGCATGCCAAAATTTAAGATTTTTGCACCAAATCTATTGATGCGTATTTGTCCATAGCATTTTGGTTTCAACTCAAACTGGTCATCTTCGTGCTCTGTCATGCACTGATTTGTCATGTGTTCATTAAAAACCCAAAATAAAAAAAAAATTTAAATTTACACCATTTATGAGATTTCAATACTTACATTTTTGTAATGATATATTCCAAATATATTGAGATCTTATCTTTGTTACCTAGCCAAAAATTTCAAGCCCAAATTTCTCCATAGTCAGAAGTTGTGATAAAATAACCAAAAGCGGGGAAAAGAAGTGAAAGAATTAAAATAAAATAAAATAAAATTTAAAATTGAATTACATTCACTTCTCCATATTTTCAAAATTTAAAGTTGTGCACTTTGAATTCACAACTTACAACTACATTGTGAACTTGTTAATTCAAAAGCAGTGCACTATGCAATTCAAAGTCACAATTCATAACCCAGTTATGAGTTGCTAAAAGTGAATACCAGGGGTTGTGGATGGTGAAAAACGAATGCTGAGGAAAATTGGTAAAGGGTAAATGCCAGACATGTAAATGTGCATTGTAAAATCAAAACACATAGCTCATAACTAAGTTATGAGTTTCAAAATGTAATAATCCCTTCCCGAGTCTAGTGCAAGCTTTCAACATAAATCATAAATTCATGTTCCGTACATTTGGTTAAACATTTGGTCTGAATAGAACTTTCAAATTTACCAATCACTTTCTCAAAACATTTCGTCAAACAGTTGGAGAACAACATTTGGTTAATGATTAATAACTAACTGCAACAAATTCTTGGTACCGATTTCTTATAATGCTTTAGGAGATAGATTCAATAGACAGCTAATTGTAAAGAAGGCACCATTCAATATCCCAAACGTTCAATGTAAACACATTCATAGGCAACTCTAATATATGGTTTTAGATTGCAGATTCTCATTAACTTCTTTTCACTAATTTACAAAATGGGAAGTAATACACATACCGAATATCATGAAGACATGAACCATATAAACTGGAAAGTGGGCACGCGAGTGATGAGTTTTGACCGTCCATGAGATTCTTCTGTTTGCTCAGGATCACGGCACCATTCAAAATCTGGTCACACACGTATGCTGAGAGATGTATTGACTCAGTCCCAAACACTAGGTGTTACAAGGCAGCCAATCTGGGTTTGCATCCAAGTAACGCGGCTACTAGGAACTCCCCTTTTGCTACTGTCGTGTCAACACCAGTCGCGATATACTCCAAACAACGCCTCCTTGCTGATATTTACTGTTAATACAACTTCTAACACCAGTCGCGATATACATGAAATGACTTCTCCTTGCTGATAATCGTTGTTAAAACAAACTTCAGCCAACGTCAACCTCCAACAATAATCAGCCATATGTATCTAAGGAAAAACGCTACACATAATCACCTGGGAGTTCTGATAACGCCACTCTATGCAGATATGTGTATGTCCATAAAAACACCCCGATGCCTGTAGCTATTACCAATGTCTTCACTGTAATTTGCAATGCATCCCAATACGGCTTCGACTATTCCTTGCAACTTTGTCGTTTCTACACCAGTCGGATTCTATGAAGTTCGTCGACTTCCAACGACTGCCTGCACTCTTGCTTTTCCAATCCAAGACGTAGGTGTTTAAAACGTCATCTCATATGCCGGTGACTTAATAGAAAATATCCTCCAGTCTACACGGGTTGTCTTGATATGTAATGTAACTCTGATATGTCTTGATATGCAATGTAGCTGTTCGAACTAATATATTCAAAGTCTGGAATAAGACCTACCTCCTTGCTTGCTATGTTTGAAACCCAGAATGTTGATGCAATAATACTTGATTCTTCAACTTACTCATTGAGCTCCAATGGGAAATCTGTATGATTCCACCATCAATGAGATGATGGGGTTACGTCCAACCTCCCAATTTTTCCTCAAGGGGCTACGTCCTCAAGAAAATAAAACCAGTCACAAATGTAACCAGGGATTTGCTTTTCTTTGTTTATAATATTCATTGTGCTTTTCCCAAGGAGAGCTTTATGCTTTTATAACCTCGATATGAGGGAAAGCACAGAAAACTAAGCAATGTGGGATAAAGTGCATTCACTTAAGTCACTTAAGTTACTTTTTAAAATAAAATGACTTTAAGTCATAAAGTAACTTTATAATCTCACTTGATAAAATAAAGTGACTTAATTATGAAAAAGGTTCCCAAATATTTAAAATTCATCCAACTGAAGCCTGTGACTGGCTGGCATCCTCCAGAAGTAGCCATTAGTCTATCCGGATGGGGAGATAGACCAATCAGGCGCCATAATGGCTTATCGCGGAGAAGGGAACATTACAATCCTCCCTTCCCGGGATTGCTTGCCCTCAAGCAATCTCAACACAGGATGTTGTGGAATAGACTCACCCTCCCATGTGGCGTCCTCAATAGGTAAGTCCTTCCAGCGAATCAAATACTCTTTGATAGCCCTGTTCTGCAGTTTCCTCTCTCTAACCTCAATCACCTCAGCTAGAACCAAAACCAATTTACCTTCCTCATCAAGCGGGGGTAATCCAACTGAGGGAACTATCTGCTGCCTGATCACCTTCTTAAGGCAAGACACGTGAAATACATTGTGAATCCTACTGTCTGTCGGTAGCTCGAGCTCGTAAGCCACCTCACCAACCCTCCTGGAAATGCAATACGGACCTTAAAATCGGGGCTTAAGCTTTTCTGACCCACTCTTCTTCAAAGAACTCTGCCTGTATGGTTGAAGATGAAGGTAGACCATATCCCCTGACTCAACTTCGCTCTGTCCGATGTTGATCCACGTACATCTTTTGTTGATTCTGGGCCCTCTGAATGTTCTCCCTGAGAGATCTAAGAATATCCTGATGATCCTGTAACCAATCTCTCACAATCGGTACCCTGCTGTGTTGTAGAGCCAAGTCTATAAATGATAGAGGCTCGCTGCCATAGAGAGCCCGAAACGGTGACATGCCAATAGTCATGTGATAGGTGGAGTTGTAGCAAAACTCCCCCAAATACAACCATTTAACCCATGCCCTCTACTGTCCCGCTACATAATTTCGGAGATAACCTTCCACCCATTTGTTCAAAATCTCCGTCTGACCATCTATCTGTGGATGGTACCTGGTGCTGGGAGTCAACTCGGTGCCTGCCAATCTGAATAACTCTTGCCAAAAGGTGTTGAGGAACTTACTGTCTCTGTCGCTCGCAATGGTCTTAGGGAGACCATGCAGTCTGAAAATCTCTCTGAAGAAAAGGTCAGCTACCTGCGAAGCTGACCAATCTGCTGCGATAGTGAAGAAGTGAGTGAATTTAGTAAGTTTGTCCACCACCACAAAGATGCTATCCCTGCCCTGCACTCTCAGCAACCCTGTAATAAAATCCATCGAAATACCCTCCCATCTCTGTGTTGGAACGGGAAGGGGCTGCAACAAGCCGACAGGATGCTTGTGCTCAGACTTGTTTTGCTGACAAGTCTGGCACTCTCTGACATGTTGAAGGACATCATCCTTGAGGCCCTTCCATGAGAACCTCTCTCTAACCTGCCTATCGGTTTTAAAAAACCCCGGATGTCATGTTGTTGGTTCATCATGAACAGCATTCATCACCTTAGCCTTAAGTTTAGAACCTGGTACTAGGTAGATCCTATCCTTATAGAAGATAATATCATCGATTACCTTGTACCTTCTATCCTAGAGTTGACCATCTGAAATCTAACATTTGACCAGTTGGCATACTCAAGCCCAAAATTCCCTACTTCACTCCTAGTCATCAACCCTAAGAAGGATGGGGAATTACTTGCCCTTAGGTTGCTTAGAAACCATCTACAAGTAGGCTTCCTCGAGGTATTGGATATGAATGTTTGTACCCATCTCAACACTTTTCCCTCAAGATATTGGAAATACATGACGTTACCAATCTTGGGACTCACCTAAATTGTGAGGAATTACTCTGCCTCTCCCTGACAAAACCAACCTAAACCCTTAAGGGACTACAATGAGTGATTCAAGAATGACTAGAACCTAGAAATGTATTATGAATAATTATGAAAATATACATATATATATATAAATACAATTGATATATATATATATATAATTTTCTGATTTCACTATTATAAAACTGATATTAATGCTACAGTAATAGCATCCTGTTATAATGTTATGTAAATCAATAATGATGCATAAGTAAGGCATACCACTTGTTCCTCAATACTTGCTAGCAATTAAATATGGTTCAATTCTCTTTCTGAGTACTGCTCATATGCATTCCTTTCTGTGATCCTTCTTCATGCCTTCAATGAATGATGGGAAACTTCTCTTATAACTACATTATGAAATGAAGAGTTATATCTGATAAAACACATCTCATGTTTTATGGTAATCGCCTCCCTTCATTATTATTTCTAATCATGCCCTTTGGTTATCAGCCAAACATTTGCACTCTCGATCGGTTTCTCTTATATAAATCATAATCTTTTATTATTTATCAATCTCTAAACTAATGATTGATGATAATGGAATTGCCATCGTGTCTTTTAAAATGCTGACCATAATCTTCTAACTCCATCATAATGAGATCATTGATGATTTATCGATGTTATAATATCTTTGACTGCGTACTCTTAAAGTACTCCTGCTAGAAGATAATAAACGATGGCACTTTCTTAAGTGTCATAATCAACTTAAGCAACTACTTCTGCAAGGATTCAACTATTATCGTCATGCCTCTATACTTCAATCACAATGAAATGGAGTTGACTATGTCGATAGCCCAACTTGACAAACTGTCGATATCAACTATCTTTTGATTGGTTCTGTGTATACTCCCATCATCAATAGTCTAATTGTCTCCAATAATCATATCGACTCATTATATCGATTGGTCACTGTGTTGTATATATGGGAGCATAAGATATCGTGATCAAGATGGTGACCATAATTCATTTTATTGCAATTCTATATTATATCAATTACTAACGAATCATTTTCTTTTAGTCTTTGACCAAATCATATTATGGAATTCCATCTTAATTACTTAATCAACTTCAACTTACATTATTCCTTCTCACGGTATGTATGCTTCTGGCATTGTCAATGGTTGGTGTTGTTTCCTATTAATTATTGACTTAGTCTATTTCGGTATTGTTCTCCTTATTATAATCGCCACATATATATTTGGTGGGTTATAATGGGAATCTCATAATTAGGGTTTCCAATGGGGGACATGACAAGGGATAACATTTTTTTGTCATCCTCCTAATCATGTGAGATATTATAGTAATAGCATGGAATAAAGGAGTGTTTTCCCTCAGGGGTAAACTGAATTGAACAGATACATATAAAGTAAAGTACTCAGAGGAAGTATAACATCATTATCTTTATTGATTCATAACATTAAGTACAAAAGTATTCCAACATGTCCTTACTGAAGAGATAAATGCATACATATAGTGTCCGAGGGGATGCGAGGCGAACCGTCGCATCCGTGTAACTCCCTCGAATGGACTAACTGTCTAACTACCAATTCACCCGACAACATCATCCCCCTCAAAAAGAAAGTCGTCTTCGGATGACAAAACAAAATGTCTGGGACTCACAAAATAGGAATGATGAAGTACTGCATATAAGAACTACGTATTAGGTGGGGGCTGAGAAGGCGTCCCTGGGAAAGAAGCTAATCCGGTTGACTTCCCTAGCTGCTCGCGAAGGGTATACACCTGGTCTGTCCGGGCCTTCAGCTGGATTTTAACCCGTAGCTCATTCTCCAAGGAAGATTTCACCATCCCTGCTGCCTTCAGGAGTTCCTTCTGCTTGGCTTCCTCTGAAGCCCGCGCCTGATCCCGCTCCAGAGCTATACGCTCGCAATCCTCTGTGAGTGAAGAAAGTTGTTGAATGAGGGCAGCCTTCTCAACTACAAACTGAGCCTCTTTTTCCCGCTGTGCCACCTGTTGGGCCTCCAAATGGCACTCCAAAGTTTGTATCTCTTCGTTCAAAGACCCCTCCAAAGTGATCCAATGTTTCCGTTGTTTGTCTATAGCCCTCTCCAAATCAACCAGTCTAGTGGACAACTCATGCTTGGCCTTGGCCGCGATCTCATGGGTATCGGTAGAGGCGGCTTCACTACGCCGCAGAGAATAGACCAGCTCCCAAAAAGCCCTCTCTAAATCGGTCACCAAGGCTGTTATCTGGCTCTCGACGACATGTTCTACCACCTTCCAGCCCTCCCACATAGCCTGCATCTCGGAGGTAGGCCAATCACCTGTGAAACACCTATCAAACTCGACACAACCATCCCTGCGTACGAAGGTAAGGAGGCGCTGCAAGTCCGTGGCTACATCCTCGAGGGCTTGCGACTGCGCTCTGGCCACCATCTCCCTACCCCGTGACACTACATCTGTCCAAAACTCCATGTCTTCCTGGCACCGAGGCTGGCAAATCTGAGGCCCGGCCTCACTGGCCTCGCTATCCCCAGTCTCCACTACCTGCTGCTCTGCCGAAGACAACACTATAGGGATCTATGTCGGTGTGTTTTCCGCCAGGAAACCGACTGCCTCGGTCTCAACTATCTCCTCCGGCCGAGGGGAAAACTTCACAGGTCCCTCTTCCTCTGCTGGTGTAAGCTCAAACATGGTGAGCCACTTCTTCATTTCCATCTGTCGTGCCTCCTCGAGTTCTTCGGTAATCTGCCTTCCGCTCGCTTCTGGAAGGTCTGACTGAGCCACTACCGCACCCTCAACTGTAGAGGATAACTCCATATCTCTCCAAGCGTTGCCTAGCTGATTTGGTAAATCGATTGTCGTGGGTGCTAAAGTAGGCTCAACCATAGCAAGAGGCTTTGCCGCAAAAGTAACTGCCCCTCGTGGGGTCATGTCCACTGGTGCTCTGGGCTGCCCAAACGCAGGAAAAGTGACCGTAGGCGCAGCCCCGACCCTTTCCTTCGTCCCAAATAGAAAAGATGAAGACAACCGGGCCGGGGGAAACACAAGTCCCTCGGTGGCTAGCAGGGTATGCTGAGTTTCCTTCATCTTCTTTGATGGCTGAGCCACCTCCTTCATCTGCCCAAGTGTAATGTCAACGCTATCCATATGTGCGTTGTCCTCTTCCTCGGAAGAAGTCGATGCCTCCGAACTCGTGGGCTCTCTTCCACTGTCCACGTTGTGTGTAGGCACTACCTAGCGCTTCCCTTTAGGAGAGGTGCTGGAGTGCCCGATATCCAAGTACCTCCAATGCAAGATTGGAGGTTCCCCATGTGCAATATTCAGTGGCTGCATCTCTAACGCCTCGTGGGGACAGTGTGTCCTCGTAGCATTCAGGAAGAATCCTATCGCATAGTGGGGCATGTAGAAGGTTTGGTGCTGCAACGTCATGAACTCGTACATCCGCTGTGCCAAGATGGAAGCCCAATCATACACGGTGCCTAGCATCAGTCCATTCATGAGTGTAATCTGGTGGAGGCTAATATCAAAAGCCCTGCTGGAACCTGTTAACTTGCTCTTAATAATGTCCATAATACACTGCCAATGTCCCTCGGCCACGTACACCTTTTTCATACCATGGTTATCATGAAGGATGGAGTGCCAGTCTGTGTCTGTAAGCGGCCCTGCTATCAGTTTCACCTAGCGCTCCTTGTCAACTAGTGCCATTTTCTTTTGTTTCATAACTATCTTCTTCCCATGCTTCCCTAGAATGCCAAAAACACGAGAGAAGTCCTCGGCCCTGAATGAAATGAGTAGATGCTGATTAAGATAGTCTAATGTACACGTCTGAGAGTGTCTATCAAACCATCCTATCATGGCGCGAAGGGGTGCCTTGAAGTCCTTAACAGTGAACACCGGCATCTGGATAGCCCGTTGAACCTGTGCATGTCTCAAGCTTGCTTTGACGGGATCGTCATCGGGCGTGTCTTGCCACCACCTCCTGCAGTCTGCGCCAAATGTTTGCCCTCAGGGGTAAACTAAATTGAACAGATACATATAAAGTAAAGTACTCAGAGGAAGTATAACAACATTATCTTTATTGATTCATAACATTAAGTACAAAAGTATTCCAACATGTCCTTACTGAAGAGATAAATGCATACAAATAGTGTCCGAGGGGATGCGAGGCGAACCATCGCATCCGTGTAACTCCCTCGGATGGACTAACTGTCTAACTACCAATCACCCGACAATAAGGAGGTTACAATAGGAAGTCAAAGGTTGGGAGTTATTGAGCATCTTCCTCAAACTAGGTAATATCATTGTAATTATTGCATTGTAGTCAACGATTGGAAGTTATGGAGCATCTTTCTGAAAATAGGCAATGACGATGCAATCAATGCACTCATGGAGCTCATAAGAAAGAGAAAGTGGATTTAATGGCATCTTACAAAGGAATCTATAACATTGCAATGTGTACGAACAAAGGATTCATCCATGGACTTTCTCCTAATCTATTCACTTTAAAAACTCATAGAATGTCCTCAAGTTTAGGTAAAGAATAGTTACCACTGACTGTGATAATCAGATTCTCCCATTAATCAAGGAACAAAGTAATATTATGCACTTAAGCTCTTCTTCTAACTTGACTCCAATTGACAATGACTGACTCAAAATTAAATTAAAAGCGCTAATATGGTCATTAATAGTCTCCCTCTTTCACCTTCAAGGAATATAACATTCTTGAAAGAAAAGTTTATTTCCCAAACTCTCAGACTAATACAAGGTTTTAATCTGCTTCTACAACAAATTTGTAGTTGGTTGTTCTAATACATTCAATAATATAGAATTTGGAAGATATAAACAAATAGCACTTATAACTTCCTCATCTAGTTTATTCCAATCCTCATCAAATCTCTCTCCACGAGGTCTTCAACTTTCAAATACCACAACTCAAAATTCTAGTCATTGAATCTTTCAATCTCAATTCTTGATGTGCTAGCTATTAATTAAACAACATTCTTTTATTTCCAAAGGCATTTATGCACATATGGCAGGAAAAGGCATTCTCCCCCCCCCCCCCCCCCACAAAAAAAAAAAAAAGTCCTTGGCGCAATACCACTGAGGGTTTCGCCATAAATTATGATTGCCGCACTACAACTTGGCCTCACACAAACAACAAAGTTCTTGAACCAAAGCATAAGGTTTTGATATCAAACTGCCAACTCTAATCCCAAAATGACTAATAACCAATCATTACAGAAGCTCAAAGGCTACGCGATTCAAATGGCAATTATATTGTGTTACAATTCAAAAAGAAAATATTATATGAAAGAATATGAAATCATACACGAGACAAGGATCGTATGGGAAACTCTTTCAAAACAAATTCAGCCAACAAAGAGAGTTAACAATTGTATTAGGTTGTGAAACAAACCCAAAATACAATAAGTCTCCTTGCACCTTACTCAATCTACAGAGTACAGACTACAATGTACAACCTCAAAATACAAACTTCACAACATCATAAGGCACAACCTATGCATCAACCTATTCCATCCACACCACAAACTAGATGTACCATTGAGTATTTTTTCTAGAATCTCAGTCGACTCAACAGTCTAACTTCTTATGGAATTGAAACCATCACACAACCATAACATGATAGCATCATACCACATGTCCATTACACAACCATAACATGGCATCATCATAAACATGTCCCTCCAACAGCACATCTCCAAATGGACAATCATCTCATCTACTTAAATACTCCCATTATTTAGCCAATGGCTGTTGACCAAACACACCCGATATTGAATATGTCTTCCAATAACCAATAACAAAGACCATAACATGGCATCATCATACCACCAAGACCAAGCCATGAGTTGCAGTAACAAAGACATCACTTCTAATAACCTGCAGTAATCCAAAGTATCTTCTAGAACATATAACTATCCTCTACTTTCATTAGGCAATAACCAAATCTTAATTAGACCTCCTGCAATTGCTACCATGGCAACACCAGGCTATAAAACACCTCCATGCCAACTGCAAAGACTAACTCCACTGCATTCTTACTGGACAGACTTTTGATATTGTTTACTCTTCTGTGATCAAACTTGTTAACAAGAACTAGCAAATTATAGAACCTTCGCTCACGTAGGAGCTCTCTGCAAGTGAATAACACATCAAAGTTCCACCGTTAACCTCCAGCAAGTGTAAATTTGGGTAACTGACTCCACAAATTTAATGATGATGTTCTAGAGTTGGACCATCACTAAGATGCCTAGAAAACCAATTTCCAACCACATACTCGTTGTGCATCCTTTCCAGCACTTGCAACATTGCTGAAAGCAAATTGAATCACCCACAATAACAATTCCAGTAAAAGAAAGATTCCCAAACAACTCACACCAAACACTTGTAGCATCGCTGCAAGGGAACCTGCAACACATTGCAGGCACAATCGGCTGCGGAAATTAGCAGGTCAAACATCTCAACCAAAATTTTGGGCCATTGACTATTCCCTTGCAACAGCCTTTTCCGTTAACTTTCTCAAAACCTATTGTTCTCTGCCCATCTATCTCTATGGAGCACAACCCTAGACATCTACCCGACAACCTCTTTTTGTTCGAAGATACAACTCTTGTAGACCTTCTGTGCTCTGTCTAGACTCACACCTAATACTTTCAAGATTTTCACTTACTCTAAATACTAATTGGTGCAGTTGTGGACAGAGGTCCCAGCTGAGGACTGTTCAAACCTGCAGCCTTAATACTTAGAACAATCACAGAGTGAAAAGCACAGTCAATGAGACTTGCTTTGAATTATATATTCTCATTAACTATTCAGAATTACATAAAGCCAAACAATCCCTACAACGCTCCTAGAAAAAAACTGCAAACCAGCTGCAAGCTTCCTCTTGATCCTTCTCTAACTCATGCTTGCTGCCTCATGATTCAATCCTTCTTCGCACACTATTTAGGGATTTCTTCATTCTGCTTTGCCTATCCTTATAGGTAGCCAAAATATATACATAGATGAGCTTTTAAAAAAACCTGTTACATAATCCTAATGAAGCAGGGCAACCTTCCATATACAAAACGTATTATATTAATTGTCCTGCTTATTTCCCAAGTAAGTTCATACTACTCGCTGGCCACTTGGTTTCATATTTTTTTCCTTGAATTGTGAGCCATACTACATTTCCAAAATGGGCCTTGGATTGGCTAGCACATGCTAAAGAAATGACCTGCAAACATCCATTTAGACTTAGGTAATACACCAGCTCCCAATTGTGGAAAAAGGAATTTATAAATCCATTGTGCTGATGTGTGGCTTCTAAGTGATGACTGCAGCCACAGATGACACTGCAAAAGTTCGAACTGCTCCTGGCAATCTGAACTTCATTCAGCAATATTGCCACCTGCAACAGGATGAGGATTTGCAGTAACACTTAAATTTGTTCAAGTGGTCTTTCATACATGTGGAACTGCACAATTATTCTAACAACTACAAAAGCATGCAACACAAAGACAAATGGACAACTTCTGTTTTGGTTGATGCAAGAATGTTCAATCCCATGGAGATACTCTTGCATCACAAGGTAGGCACAAACAGACGGAATAAATCCTGATTGCCAGACTAGAAAATTGGCCTACTGTCCAAGTAATTTCTGGAAAAATTTGAAGCTTCAAGGGAAAGACACAATTTGAAAATGATTGGTTGATGGCAACCATTGACTTTTATTGAACCATAACTGTTTTTGCATGGAGAATTCATTCAAACAAACTTAAAATTTTTGAATTACGAATGTATGGGTTACAAACATAGCATACCTCTTTATTTAATCATTTCAAGCTACATTAAAAATCACAAGGCAAACTATTAACAATTTTCAAAGTTGCTTCATTCCCTAGAACACTGACATTTGATATTTTTCAATCATGCTCAATAATGTAAATAAAGAACAAACTAAATTACAACCGCCCATGTTTATCAGAACCAATACTCAAATAAAGAATGAACTAATATTTTCCTAAGCCGCTGACCTAAGGTAAAAGCAAGTACAACCACCATAGGAAGGTTTAGGAGACAGAAATTCTTACATGAGAAGTGCCATGAAGGATCATATATGTGCTGATGGAAATTCGTCAAAATTGGTAGCTTTGTATCAACTGGAATACTCATATCGTCCTCTGTAAAGTAAAACTTGATTAACATAAGCAAACAAAAGAGAACACGTAAAGCATACATAAAAAACAAAGAATATTTCACCTTTACATGCACAACTTGCAGCAATAATATAGAAAAAGGAGTTGTAATGTGAGTCCAAAATGCTTCATGATTAATTTGACAGTTCTGAATTTTAGCCTTGTGCATCTGGTGCAAATAGTTCCACTTGGATATCTAGTCTTGGATGAATACAAACCTAAGTCATAACCCACACGATAGATGTGTGATTAATTATGCTATGTTAGTAAATAAGGCAGGAGAAGCTTAGCTAGAAGCTGTAATGAGCCTGGCTGGCTCTGACTATTGAAACCACTGGAAAAACTCTATTTCTTTCCTTCTAGATAATATTTAATTTGCTGGGCGCTAATTTCAATCAATTTTCTTTTACTTTTCAGAATCAGCGCAAAACATAATTTAAGAATTTAAAGAAAACTTTCAATGACAAGGTTTGCACTTCTGAATTTGAACTGCTAAACTGATTTCATTTATCGAAGAAATTACAATTTTCTAACAGCGATTCTTTATTTACTGATAAATACTGGAAAAGAACCTGATGTGAATCTCGTTTTTGCTGATGCTGGTCGCTGTGGCAGTGATGACGCGATATGAGGCTGTATGAGCCACCCGCGTGACTCACTATGGTCAGCTCGTGGTGCTGCTGGCATCCAAACTCGCACCCGCAGCACTTGGTGAATTTCAGTGGTATTGCGGCAGCCTTCCTCTCTGCCGCAATTGGTCTTAACAGATCCAAACCCTCACGTGTGGCTTCCTTAGCATACGTTGACCTCAATCAGACCCCTGCCTTAATACATTCAAGGCGCTGACACATAAAAACGGCTTCAGCATACAATTTCGAACCAGACTTATTCTCCTCACAAATTCGATACAATATGACCTCTTAGGCAGGTCTCAGTTCAAAAGTAATCAGAAATCAGAGATTCTTCAATCGTATACAACAACTCGATGAAGATGTGATTGATCATACAGCAGCAATCAATCCGGGATTAGTTCCAAGAAGAATCAGTCTTCTGTAACTAATTTGACCCTTTTAAATCAGCAAGGGCTCAGGCAATGCGAGACAATTCTCCAGACCAAGTTTTTATAAAATATAATCGATGCTTAGCTTCACAAATGAGCTTGTATTTATAATACCTCAGATGCAATAGTTTCCAAAAACTATCATCAGTTAACCATTTATTATAATATCAACTTCTTAAATCATTACAATAATAAAGTATTATTATTATAATAATATAACCTTTTATTAATTAATAACATGTCGTTATTAATTATCACCATTAATTATCAAATATGATTCTGATGATGATTCCTGCATCTCCTGCTGAAGTGACTGATCTCATGGCCTGTAACTGCACTGCCAAAAATAGACTTACTATAAATAGTAAGTCCTCAGCCAAAGCACTGCGCAAATTGAATATCGCCTGGAGTACTAACCACTGCCGATATTGCCCTGCCAGAAATGAAAATTGACCAAACTAACTTACTAAAAATAGTAAGTCCAGACATACTGAAAATAGCAAGTCTGCCAACTGGGACCCTCAAAACCAGGCATCAGCTCACGAGGGTCAGGATGATGAGCTGATCAAGCCACTGCCAATACCTACTAAAAAGGGGGTCATCACAATCTGCCCTCCCCAAGATTATTTGTCCTCAAGCAATCGAGTATCTCACTAAAAACCTCCACCAAGATCCCATAAGAAACACGTGACATCCCTGCTATCTCGGAACCAACTGTAAACCCATGACATCAGCAGCACCAGTAACATAACCTGTATCATAACCCCAAGTGCCTGCGCTGATGAAGTGGAGATCTGGACATTCCCAGGCGATGACTCAATAGGAGAACTCATCATACCAAACTTCACTGACTCTCCCCAGTCATCCTGAAACCAATCCATCCTAGGCACAGACCACCTCTGCACCAAATGTAAATCCCGAACATGTGAGTCAAAAATGAGGTTGTAAACACTAAACACAGTATAGACTCGATCCCCAGTAGGATCATCATTGTCCTCATCCTCATGTTGTTGCGATGACTCCTCAATCTCATCTGTGTAAACCCACATGCCACGGTTCACTGCCCCCTTTGGCCTCATAGCACAAGAATGACCTTTAGAGAAAGGCCCCTTGCACCAAAAGCAAAGTTGTCTCCTCCTCAGGTCCTCTCTGGAAACATCATCAAATCTTCCCGTCGACTTGCCCTTGTCCTCAACAACTAGCAGAGACTCCTCATCAACAGGTGGAGACCCAGATGACTTCGGGGCACCCTTACTCCGAGATGATGCCTCAAGATCCCGGGCCTTCTTCGTCACCTCCTGTAAAGTGGGTGGGTCCAAAGACTTAACCCATCCACGGAGTGGCTCTGCTAACCCCTCCAAAAATAACATCACTCTCCTTTGCTCTGAAATATCATACACCATGACGGATATGCGTTGAAACTCGCTGATGAAGCCCTCTAGACAAGTTGTCTGCCGTAACTGAGCCAATTCCCTGAAATAAACCTCTAGGTCCATTCTGTTGAAGCGCTCGATCAGCCTGTCTACAAACTCCTGATAGTCAGTAATCTGGTCATGATGTAGCGATCTCAATCCATGTTACCACCAGTCATGTGCAGTCCCATCTAAATGCAAAACTGCGAATCTAATGGCATCCTCCTCAGTCATCGAACGCAAGGCGAGGTAGGTGTCGAGCTTGTGGATCCAAGCTCTAGTAGTGACCCTACCGCTGCCATCAAAATGTGCTAGCATCATCTTGCTAGCCACCTGTCTCAAATCATTCTGCCCCATCCTCTGCTATCTTGTGCTGGTCTTCCCCTTGAGTGCTCTCGTTTCTGTGTCAAGTATCTATCAAAATTCAGATTTTGCTTCAAGGCTGGAGGAAGGGCATCCCATTCAACATAGTGCATGACTATATCATCAACAAAGGGGATATTTTCAGCATCAGTACTGGCTGCATCAGTCTCGGGTCTCATAAATCTGGGCCCCTGGGATCTGTACTAATCTCCCATACCTGCCCTATCTTCTCTGTGCTCATAATCCCTGTACCTATCATCAATTTGCGATCTCTGTGATGCGACAGAAGCATCAAGCGATCTCTCCCTACTCTGGTTCCTTGGTAATACTATCCGACGCAAGGTGTCAGAAAGCTCATGTAATACATCAGCTACATGATGTTGTCCTGCTGCTAGGTTCCTGAAAGTTTCTCTAGCCTCTCTGTCTATCTCTGCTTCAGCGGCACCTATAGGTCGCGCAGAGCCTACAGAACCACCTAAACTACCTGGGTTACCAATATCTGAACCAAATTGAATATCTGCATCCCCTTCATTGGGTGGGGGTGAATGACCTCTTCGTTGATAATGCCTACCGGGAATAAATCTCCTGTCATCTGCCATAATTCACTCTCCAAATAATAATAAAAAATAATGAACCTGATTTCCTTGCAAGCTAGCAGGAAACCGCTCTGATACCACTGTAATGAGCCTGGCTGGCTCTGACTATTGAAACCACTGGAAAAAATCTATTTCTTTCCTTCTAGATAATATTTAATTTGTTGGGCACTAATTTCAATCAATTTTCTTTTACTTTTCAGAATTAGCGCAAAACATAATTTAAGAATTTAAAGAAAACTTTCGATGACAAGGTTTGCACTTCTGAATTTGAACTGCTAAACTGATTTCATTTATTGAAGAAATTACTATTTCCTAACAGCAATTCTTTATTTACTGATAAATACTGGAAAAGTGAATCTCGTTTTTGCTAATGATGGTCGCGGTGGCAGTGATGACGCAATATGAGGCTGTATGAGCCACCCGCGTGACTCACTATGGTCAGCTCGTGGCGCTGCTGGCATCCAAACTCGCACCCGCAGCACTTGGTGAATTTCGGTGGTATTGCGGCAGCCTTCCTCTCTGCCGCGATTTGTCTTAACAGCTCCAAACCCTCACGCGTGGCTTCCTTAGCATACGTTGACCTCAATCAGACCCCTGCCTTAATACATTCAAGGCGTTGACACATAGAAAC
Source organism: Thuja plicata (assembly GCA_018584345.1). Taxonomy (NCBI): domain Eukaryota; kingdom Viridiplantae; phylum Streptophyta; class Pinopsida; order Cupressales; family Cupressaceae; genus Thuja; species Thuja plicata. Next base: position 1,299,322 of record MU223409.1, on the reverse strand, counting down.
GGCTTCAACATACAATTTCGAACCAGACTTATTCTCCTCACAAATTCCATATAATATGACCTCTTAGGCAGGTCTCAGTTCAAAAGTAATCAGAAATCAGAGATTCTTCAATCATATACAACAACACAATGAAGATGTGACTGATCATACAGCAGCGATCAATCCGGGATTAGTTCCAAGAAGAATCAGTCTTCTGTAACTAATTTGACCCTTTTAAATCAGCAAGGGCTCAGGCAATGCGAGACAATTCTCCAAACCAAGTTTTTATAAAATATAATCGATGCTTAGCTTCACAAATGAGCTTGTATTTATAATACCTTGGATGCAATAGTTTCCAAAAACTATCATCAATTAACCATTCATTATAATATCAACTTCTTAAATCATTATAATAATAAAGTATTATTATTATAATAATATAACCTTTTATTAATTAATAACATGTCGTTATTAATTAACACCATTAATTATCAAATATGATTCTGATGATGATTCCTGCATCTCCTGCTGAAGCGACTGATCTCATGGCCTGTAACTGCACTGCCAAAAATAACAACTGCCAAAATTAGACTTACATAGTAAGTCCCCAGCCAAAGCACTGCGCAAACTGAATATCGCCTGGAGTACTAACCACTGCCGATATTGCCCTGCCAGAAATGGAAATTGACCAAACTGACTTACTAAAAATAGTAAGTCCAGACTTACTAAAAATAGCAAGTCTGCCAACTGGGACCCTCAAAACCAGACATCAGCTCACGAGGGTCAAGATGATGAGCTGATCAAGCCACTGCCAATACCTGCTAAAAAGGGGTTCATCACGGAAGCAGACACCATACTTGTAATGCTGTAACCATGCATCATAAAGAGATGCAATGCATCATTATATTAGTCATAGTGTAATCAAAGTGCAGATAGTTGTGCACCACACTTTCTGTTCTTGATAATGCCCACAACCATGTTGCCTACTCAAGGCCTCCTATCAATTTTGTCAATATGGTCAGAATGGCCATTTGGCATACAAGATCGAACAAACACCATATGAATACATGGAAAATTATTCATAATCTATGAATGCATGTGTGTGCACCTCTCTCTTTCACTAGCAAGTGTTTTGTACTTGGACACCAAAAATCTAAAAAACTACTTAGAATACACCAATCCGCATCAAAGAATATGTAGGGGAGACCTTGTGGTGTGACGGCGGGGCTTTATGCGTGTAGAACCATCGACACAGGTTTGAACCTCATTAGATCACCCTCTGCCGTGTCAACAATTGAGATTGCTTACCCCCAAATTTTGTACATGAAATGTTTGTATCTCTTTCTTATATTTAATATATATAGTGGCTTTTCCACCTTGAGCGATCAAGAAAAAAGTCAATCCACGTTAAATAGTGAAGATCGGAGAGCTACATGTTATACAAGAGAATCAACATGCAATGCAAGGGGTAGGTAGTGTTGATGTGAGTTTTGTTCCACTACAACTTACAAAATCAAACACTTAATGTTTCGAAGTATAACACTAAATACTCAATCCTCTCTTGAATAAGGTCACTTCTCATGCTAAGCTTGCAAAGTAAGATCACAAGGTGACTTCAAGGTTCCTTTAATTGTGGATACTCGCTCAGTGAAATAATGTGATTTCCTAGTAATCACTTAGGTTACTTACGCTATTCATTCAATGGATACCAACTGCATCTATAGATTTGGATTTACAATGTGCAATGAAAATATACTTCTCGAATCTTCAACTCTTGAACTTCAACTCAAACTTAAACTTCTAACTCTTAATGCTCCTACTACTTTTAACTATAAATGCAAGGAAGTGTGAATGACTTGGACTCTACTACATGTGGTATTATCAACGACTTCCACCCACCTAGTGCAAGCTTCTAAGGTATACTCAAATGATTTTCATATCAATATCTCCTCTTCAATCCCATCAATGGATGCAAACTATAGATTGAATATCAATTGAAGTTAAGAGCAATCACTAGCTTACCACACAAGGCACTCTTACCATCAGCAAGAGGCTAGTGGTCTAGTTTTGTTCGAGTCAAACAAGTAAACATCCACAATTTCTTTCATCCAACTAAGTTACTTCTATTCAATATAAAATGAAATCCTAAGCTAAGTGAGGAAATATGGATCACCATGCAATAATTCAAACTTGATCACAACAATTCACCATGCAAGACACAACAATGAAAAGCAGAGCAAATTTGGCATTATACTAGCAACAATTCTCCAACAACACCTGCCTTACAAATGAGAGGGTTGGGGTTTATATAGGAGCCCCAATTACAATGAATGGTCAAGATTGATTTGAAACCAACGGCCCAGATTAAACCATTACAAACCCTAATTAGGGCATCCAAAAATACCCAATAGAAATGAAGCACCACAAAATGGGGCAATGAGAAAATTCAATGGCTAGTCATCATACAACTCATCATTATGAACATGTATGCCTCTTTTCTCTTGCAATCTTTATCTTAATTCCACTTCCTTACCCTTAGGAATTCTTCATTGTTCTTGAAATTCTTTCCCTTGGATGTCTTGACTTCATAATACTTGAACCCTTCATATTTCTGTCTTCATTGTTTGGAATTGTTCTTTGTCTTGTCCATCTTCGGACTTGATCCTTGGAGCACTCCCTTGAACACATTGACATCTTCCTTGGCATATTAAATCTTACTCAATCCATTTCCTTGTATGACTCGATTATCATCAGGATCACTCCCTTGATGGGAATCTTGTCCTTGAATTCTTTCTTGCCCTCGACTTCAAACTTGTCCTTATGTCCTTGTCCATGTTCCTATGCCAACTTTGGTGTTAGAATCATCCTCGAACATTCCATGGTGTACTTGTTTGATCCTTATGGAAAATTGATGTGAATAGGGACAAGTTGATCTCCTTGTAAGATAGTCCTTATTCTTCAAGCATTTAATCGAGTGGATTGTTGACTTTCATAGGGACACATGAATGTCTTTGAATTGAATCCTTGAACTTATCCATGGACTCATTTAAATCCGGACTTGTCCCATGTCTATGCTTGATGGAGGCTTGATCTTGAGATAATTCCTTCAACTCGATCCTTGAACTTTCTTTCCTTTGTCCCAGCTTTGAAGTTGTTGTGAGGTTTTCACACCATCGCCCCATTGCAAATGGGGACCCCCTCTGAAATTTTTGCGGGTGCTTGAAATCTGGTCCATGGCTGACAGCAAAATGAAGTTGATAGTTGCATTAAACTTTGATTGAAATGGAGCTTGTAGTCATCTTTCAAAATGTTTGAAATCTGAACTTGAAAGCATGAATTTGAAATCTGGACTGGAAATCTGGAATGCTTGAATTTTGAACTTAAAACGTAGATGAAACATGGACCATGGACCTGATGCCCATGGTAGTGGCGGATTCCGCCACCACCATGGACACCATGTCCATGGTGGCATAAATCTCCGCCATGCT
>MU223409.1:1218478-1295755 GCA_018584345.1 Thuja plicata | reverse complement strand
CTAAATCCCATCACCATCATAGCCAGAATCCAATGTCCTTGAATGAACAACGTAAGCCCGCCGACGTGATTACCAGCAAATCACATCAATTTAACTGAGTTAGGATCCACAGGTAAAGAACCTTGGAGTGTTTCCTCACATCCTTTGTGAGTATATGCTTTTCAAGAGAGGGTTGAGTGTTTGATACCCTGTATCAAGCGTTTGGTCCTATATGTTATGTAGTGATACAAAACTCACATCAACAGAAGTGCATTGTCATCTCTACAAAAAAGAAAGAACACCCTATCAAAAGTTACGAACAATGAAATGCAAATTGAATTACTTAAGATAATCTTTATGATAAGCAATCAACAATATTCCAATTATTTTATTGTGTTACATGGTGGAAATTCGTTTGTCATAGGGATTAATTGATTTCACGTTCCTTGTTCAATCCTTTCTCTGCTTGTTCATCCTCTTGGTGGAAAACTGATAGGGACAAGGATAAAATGAAGTCCCTATAAAATGTCCATATTTTGCATACCTTTCCCAGCTAGTGGAAAATCAATCTAGATAGGAACAACCTGAAGTCTCTATATAAAATGCCCTTACCTTGTCCTTGATCTTATTACTGATTTGAGGCTTTATGACTTGAAGGATCGAGGCCTTAAGTTTGCAAATGAAGTTTTAAAATGAAGACATAAGTCTGAAAATCTGACAGGTCTGAAGATGTCCTTAACACCATTACAAATGTAATTCAATCGGTGCCTATGAGTTCCAACAAGAGCATGAAGGAATCTTGTGAGTTAAATATGAGGAACAAGCCCTTTTGTCATAATATGAGATTTTGTTTTTCTGAAGACAAGTATGTGTTGTTTTTTAAATACTCATTTAACCACGGGCAATGATTTGTCCTCCCAACCATAGACAATACACTATTGTCTCCCCCGAGCATCCTAGTATGTTGATCTGTATTTTATTCAATTGTTATATGTATTAATGAATGAGATCGCACATCTCATTATATATAACAATAATATAGGAGAGATTTGGAGAGGAATAGGGAGACATAATTAATAATTATGTTAATAATACAATTAACTCTACCAAGTTGGCCCCAATAATTATATTAATAATAATTATCTTTTATAGTTAATTATATATCTTTTATAGTTAATTATATAATTATATTATCTCAATAAATAATTATTATATTATCAATATAATAATTATACTATCAATATAATTATTATATCACAATCTTTATGTTATCTATGTCGGCTTGAAGGAATCCGACCATAGCTACAATAACATTAACAGTCTGAAACATACCTCTTTGCACTGATTTTGCCCCTAAAATTCGATGATTTCATGCAATGATAAATTCCCCACACTCAGCAATGGACTTTGGGAAGATTTGACCAGTTGTGGACTTATTAGAATTTTTCCAAAATTCGCCCCTCTTCTGAAGTTTTCAGACCTAAGTCTAAGGACGTATGTGTTTCAGACTTGAGATGGCTTCAAAACAATGCCGGGGACGCGTCCCCGACCAAAAACCCCATGTTTCCGGAACGGGAACGTTTCCAGAACGGGGGGACGGCTAGGGGACGTCCCCACCCCGTCCCCAATTTTCAAAAAACGACAGGGGACGTCCCGGAAACTCGGGGACTTCGCCCAAATTGGGGGGGACGGCTGGAAGTCCCCGGGACGACTGGGGACGCCTTGGAAGTCCCCAATAGGATAGGCTGCATCAACACTTTAAAAACACATTTTTATTTTATAAAACCCTTTCTTTTTTAATTTTAAAGTGGGCCCCTCCTTCCAAGTTTGCCCTATTATATTTATTATTGTTTGGTAGTTAATTCCTACTGTTTGGGGTCCTTTGATTAGTATTTGGCAACATTACAATAAGAATTGTTAAATTAAGAATGTTGTTACAGTCATGCTACACACTCAAAATCATATAGCAGATTGTTTGCAAGGTTTTGGGAAAGTATGAAAAGTGCATTAAAGATCTGGAACATGCATCTTTATGTCATTTTGTGGCAATACATCAGTGCTAGGTTGGTTTTGTGCTAGTTTGGGTCCTTTGTAGAAGATTTGGTGAAAAGTGGAGGTTGCATCAAGGTGTCATCTTGCTGTAACAGACCTATATCATGATTGGAATTGTATAGCAAACTTGTTCGTATTAATATTAGTCCACTTACAATGAACTGGAGGTGTAGTTTTAGGGGAGTAATGGTGTAACCCCAATTTAGATCATTGGAGAATGTGGTCTAGAGTGAGAAGAGCATTGGGAGACATATACTTGATCCACTATCCGTAGCAGCCCATTCTGGAGTCAATGTCAAACCTGCAACAGTCAACTCCTACACAGTTTCCAAGATTTTTCATGTTAGTATTTCATAGGAATGTTATTTCATGGACTAGGACTAATGTGCAAAGCATTATCTTCCGAAGCAATTGTAACACTATGCCTATAATGTGCACACCGATAATTTATATCAAACTTAAATGATAGTAGTGTGCTTTAATTTGGAAGGTGGGTTATTGTTCTTGTTGCTATTGACAATGAACTCTGAATGGCAAATTATGTTCTTGGGTGTATTTCAATTTTTGTATGTTTTTATTTTAATATTACATGCATATTGACAATGAATTCCGAATTATGAATGCATAATGAGTATTGAGTTTGAATATTGAAATGTTGTATGTTAAGGTTCTATGAGTATGATGTTTAAATGGCACGCTTTATCCATGCTTTCATATGAATGTAATGTATATATGCAAATTTCCCTATATTTTTAAAATTTCCCTAAATTTATATAGTCACACCCTTTGCCATCCCCTGCCGTCCACAAACTTGGCAAAAAAATTTGCCGCCCCGGAAACCCATCCCCCCGTCCCCTGCCGTCCCCATCCCGGAAACTCGGGGTAACACTGCTTCAAAATAGTCTTAGAACAACCCCACTAGGTCTGCAATACACAGATTAGTGTTTAAGATCCTTTTAAAGCTCTGAAATTTTCTAAGGAAAATTGATTCCTATGAGGGGGGTCCACAGACTTTGGTCTGCAACATACCTCTTTTGCATGAATTTAAACTGGAAATTTGGTGATTTAGGTGCCAAACGATCTCCTAAAGACTCAGCAATATCAAACTCAAAGATTGGTGAAGCTGGGAATTTATGAGGAAATTCCAAAAAAATCGCCCCTGCTGCTAATGTCTGCAGACCTGGGCCTGCAAACTTGTGTTTCAGACCTCCAAATGACTCAAAATGATGCCTAAAACAATGCCAAAAAGTCTGCAACAGATGTATGATCAGATTGCAATCAGAAAAACAAACCCAGAATTAGACCACAAAAAATCGATTTTCAAGAGTTGTCCTCAGACATTTGTTCATAACTCATTTACCTTGTCCTCCCAATGACTGAAATTGGTTGCAAATGGTTGGCATTTGACCAAGGAAGACTCAGAAAACAAGTTTGGGCTGATTTAGTCCTTAGATTATTTTATATGTTTTTTTCTAAAAATCGCCCGTCTGAGAAAAATCTCAGATTTGTCTGAGGACACCCTACTTTCAGCCTCTTTCCTTACTTCACATTGGGTCAAATATCCTCAGAAATCACCTGCAATCAGTTGTTGTATGGTTTAATGGTTATGGAGAAATCTATGATTCACTACCAATATCGTCTTCAGATTTGGCCTGCATATACTCACAAATCAGCCTTGGAATGGTTGCAAAATGTGTGCAAAATGATGGGGATTAGTCTAGAAACAAGCCTTGTAAGCTTTGAGCCCCAAATGAATTTTGTAGATTTTTCAAAACAAATCCTCCAACTTCATGAAAGTCTGCAAATTTGGTTTGTATACACCTCACTAATCAGCCCCTTGGTGCCTCCAAAAGCTCAGAAAAACGTCTCCTTATGGTGTGCAATCATCCATAGTTTGTTTGAGGAGTTAGAGGAAAAATGACAATTTTGGCACAAAAGCAATTTCATGGAGGATGTCTTCAGATTTTCATTTAATCTGCATATACTCACCTTAAGCCTCCAACTTCAGCCACCTACTAATTCAGACTTGAGAAAATGGCTGCCTTCTTCCCCTTTGCTCAATCCTTAGCCTTTCAAGGTTTGATCGATTTCAACTCCAGCTCTTTGACATAGCCACTTTGCATTGGAATCATAGATCTTTATGGTTTCACCTCTTAGCCATCAGCCCCTTTGAAACGAGTTTTAGCTTGTTGTTTACCTCCCACAAGCAATGTGGGATAAAAGACAATCACTTTCTAGAAGCTTCCACCCTTTACTTTATCATTTTCCCATTATCTATTTTTTTTTCTTTTTTAATAGCCACAATGGGGAAAATCGATCCATGTATGGATCCCTAAAAATTGACCAAATCCACATTGTTATCCAAACATGTTATCTATGGACTAAAAGAGGATATTCACACTTAATTCCATTCATCCCCAGTGGGGAAAATCGACTTGGGTAGGGATAAAATTCATTTCCCATACTTTGAGAAAATTTAACTTTGCTTGCCTTCAAAGGAGAAAAACAACCCATGTATGGATAAGGTGATTTCCACGCTTAGAAAAAATCTCACTCATAATTGTATCCAAAGGGGAAAAATGACTAGGGTCTGAACAATTTCACACTTCGCCTCCCAAAATTTGACTAAGTATAAAACCAAACGGGAAATTTGCCCTATGTCTTGACTCTTCATTCTCCTCATTTGATCTTAGGATTCCAGTTGGGGGGAAATCAACCCATGTTTGGATGATTTCCACACTCACAAAAGTTTCAAGCAAATGTCATCCTAAGTGGGGAAATTCTTAGTATGTCCGGATTTATCCCAAGTGAGGAATTTCATGCTATGTCCGGATTTTGGTTAAAATAAGTGGGGAAATTCATATGAAGTCCAGATTTTGATCAAAACAAGTGAGGAAATTCATAGTAAGTCTGGATTTTGTGTATTTTTATAAATAAAAATTGAGTTTCCTTAGGATTTTGACGATTTTAAGTATGGAAAATCAATTTCTATAAGGATTTTAAGGCCCTTATGCATAAAATATGCCTTTATATGGAATTTTGAACTAATTGACCAGCCAAAATTTAAATCACTTAGGATTTTACGTTCAACCCACTATAACATGACCTCAAGGGACTTTAATTTCAACGTTTCCACTTTATGATTGCAACTTGGCCACTTGATTTCTCAATCACCCGTCAATCTTTAATGCTCTGAACTGCCAAATTTACTGCCAAAACCTAACTAACGTAACAACTACGAGCGAAAAGAGGGGGTCCCCATTTGCAATGGGCGATGGTGTGAAAACCTCACAACAAGTAGCAAGAAAAATTGATTGGGGTTATGACGTTACATCGATCACAATAGGAAAAAAAATTACAATATATTGTAACAAATTTCTACGATGAAATGCAATGAGATATGTTATCTTTTGCTATTGTTACATCATTGGCTTGTTTGTCAGGGTACTTACAACTACAATGGAACTAGTTTTAGAGAAATACCAAATTACAGCTTGCTTACCAAATTAGCATGAGCACTGAATTCATCAAACTCTACATGGGGATATTAAATAAGGATCAAAGATTTAATGTTATCATCAATCTGTAAATTTCTCTAGCAAATAGTGGAATTTTTCAATATGCTTGTCACCATAAGGGCCATACGCACTTGAACAATATAGATAAAGGCGCTACATGTTAGATGTGTCGTACTAAAAGACACTGTTGCAGGGTTTGGCCCTTGGTCTGCCAGATCCAAGCTGGCTCGCACACGGTTTGTCATCTAGGTCTAGGTCACTTGTGGGTGCGAATAAGGTGCAGCAAAAGGGAGGTCGATTCGTCCTGGGAAAATTTGGGAGAACCTAGGCAAACCCTAGCCAAACCCAGGTTGAACCTAGACGCCCAATGGCAAAAAAAACCTCCTAACCCTAAAAGTGACCTTCAAATGACTTATAGCACCAAAACAGCTTAGTTTTTGCTGATTTATTTCCTAAGCATATATTTTTGCTTGTTGGATGGACATAGGGAATTGAAGATCAGACTTTGAAACTTCATCGACAACTACATTCACTTTCCTATGCATTTGCAACCTTCCATTGGCTGTCAAGATCGTAGAAGGATTTTTTGCAAAGGGGTAAGTTTTTTCAAATTTTCTTTTCCTCTATTTTTGTCTTGACAACATCAAACAAATTATTTGTTCTGTTTATCTATCTTTTTCCATTCTTTCATGAAAGATTCACAATAGATAGGATCTCTACATCTATTTTTGTGTTTAATTTTTTATTTTTGTTTTGAATGTCTTCACAAAATTCTTGCCATACGAATTAGAATGCCAAGTACTTCTAAATCCACAAGTCAACCAAAATTTGAAACAAATTAAAATTCTTCTCTATGGAAGTACAATGATATCATACAACCAATTGCAGTAGGTGGGCAATACATTTGGAAATATAGGGGATGTGATATACAACGTTCTTGTTCGTATTTTCAAGTGAAAGCCCATTTGTGTGGAACACCTGAAAGAGGCATCAAACCTTGCACAAGAAAAGATGGTGTACCTATACCACAAGAGATAGTGTTAAAATATATTATGGAGCAAGAAGAAGCAAATGAATGAGAAGCACGTAGATTAAATCAGCCCGTTGAAAAATCAAAGGGAATGCACCCCCCATCTAATTCTGATATTGTGGTAGAAAACTAACCATTTTTTGCAACAACTGATGTTGAAAGTAAATAACCCATTGTACTCAAAAGATCCAAAGGAACTTTGGAAACTACATTTCAAAATGAGAGTCGAGACATTGTCGACCAACATGTAGTAAGATGGATTTAAGCAATGGGTTGTCTTTCAATGTTGTTCGCTGCCAATATTGGAAAGAGATGTTGAAAAAGTTAATGAAACTCCAAAAGGGTACAAGGGCCCGGGTCATGAGGTGTATAGAAGCTTGTTGGAACTAGAGGTCAAGGGGGTTGAAAATGCATTGAGGTCCATAAGAGGTTTATGGATTGAGACAAGTGTGTCCTTGTTTTGGATGGGTGAAAAGATTCAAAAAATCGTCCCTTCATCAATGTCATAGAAGTGTCCCCTAAAGGGGTTTTATTTTTGAGAGTCGTGGATTGTGAGGGGCAAGTAAAAGATGGAAAAATTTATTGTTGATATTCTCATTGCAGCCATTGAGATAGTGGGACCCAGTAACTGTTCAAGTCCTAATGGACAATGCAAAGAATTGTAGAGCTGCTGGTTTGTTGGTTGAGGAACCATATTGACGTATCTTTTAGACACCTTGTGTGGTCCACTCCCTAAAACTTGTGCTACAAAAGATTGGGAATAAAATTGACTAGATCAAAGAGGCATATGCAGAGGCTAAGGATATCTAGATGTCCATCACCAACCACCACATGTCTCAAGGAATTTTTAGATCATTTTCATAATTGGAGCTATTCAAGGTAAGTGAAAAAGCATAAAATTTTACATTTTTTTATTTTCATAATTTGATTATGTATTCTAATCCTTCTTCAAAGTTTGTTAATAAATATTAATCATTTTGATTCTAATTTCTATTGTAGGTTGCGAAGACCCATTTCAACTCTAACACAATTGTCTTGAGACAACTTGTGAAAGTTAGAGAGGCACTTTCTCGTATGGTGATAAGCCAAAATTTGTCTATATGGAAGCCAAGAAGAACTAAGAGGGCAACAAAAATTAGGCAGGGGATATTAGATTATTGATGATGGGACTGTGTGGAGTATCCTAAGCTTATTTTGAGCGTGATTCACTATACTCACATGGACAGCCCTTTCATTGGAATGTTATCTTATGTTGATTATTTTCTTTCTTGCCTCCTGAGAGAAGCTTAGCTGAGTCTGAGGATTTGGAGCAGCTTGTGCAGACGGAAACCTTCACAAGTCATCACACCTACTTGTGAAAGTTAGAGAGGCACTTTCTCGTATGGTGATAAGCCAAAATTTGTCTATATGGAAGCCAAGAAGAACTAAGAGGGCAACAAAAATTAGGCAAGGGATATTAGATAATTGATGATGGGACTGTGTGGAGTATCCTAAGATCATTTTGAGAGTGATTCACTATACTCACATGGACAGCCCTTTCATTGGAATGATATATAATGGCATCAACTCAATGCTCGAGAAGATGAAGTGCATCATAAATGTGAAATAGCAAGACCCTGAGGATACTTTCTTCAAACATAGGCATGCAATTGTTCAAGAAAGATGGAACGGGATGACCACTCCATTAAATCATCTTAGCTTTGCATTGACTCCAAAATACTACAGAAATCAGTTTCTTTCTGTGCCAAGATGGCTTGCCCCATATAGAGATTTTGAAGTGGCTGAAGGGCACACGAAAATTAGAAAATTAAATAAAACTCAAATTAAAATCATAAAGCGGGTGCTTGGGAAAGAAACCCTAATTAGGGCATAGGTTTGGAGCTTGTTAAAACGCAACTTGGAAATCATTTTGGTTATGTTATGTTATGTCGATTATTTTCTTTCTTGCCTCCTGAGACGAGCTTAGCTGAGTCTGAGGATTTGGAGCAGCTTGTGTAGACGGAAACCTTCACAAGTCATCACACCTACAGTTGTGAAGAGATCTACCAAGGTTGTGTGAGGATATCCTACTTCAAGGGTTTCATTTGAGCAGTAAAGAAATCCATTTTCAAGAGCATTTTGCTGGTAATTTCTAAGTGAGCTGCCCACTTGTCTAGCCACACCCTTCTTGGATTCATTTTGGAGTTAGTGAAGTGATTTTGCTGCCGTCCAAGGTTGGTTTACAACAGTTCTTTCATTCTCAGTCATCTGGAGAAGAGTTTTTATCAGTTTTAGAGGATTAAGGCTTAGTAGAGAAGAAATCAGATTCAGATCAGACCATACAGCTTCCTTAAGGTGTGTTGATTCTAGGTCGAGTGGCTTAAGTTTTGGTGTCCCTAGTTGCACTTCTTAAGTTACCAAAGCAGACTACCCTATTAAGGATGGATTTGAAGGTGTTGCAAACAATTTTATGAATATCCTATGTGGCTGCTAGCTTGGTGTTTACAGTAATGTCCCTTTCCTAATTTGCCCTGTAACTTTGTCCTAAAATCACAATTCCACAGGATTAGGGTTAGGGTTTACCACATTTAAGGTTTTCTTCAATTGTGTAATCCATAATTTGATATCCTGCAACATAATTAATATCCATTTATAAATTTATAATCATATTGCCATAGTTAGATTTCTTTTAATTAGAAATAAACATTTTTGAGAGATGTAAATTGAATCAATGGATTGCTAGAATTAACTTCAATGTGATTCAACCATAGAGGTGACAAGGTAAGATGGCTTAATGAGGTGTCCAAGAAACCTCCTTCCCTGGGTCCACGAGCGGATATACCATCCCTCTTGGCCTCATGTAGCCCGTACCATACATATGAGGTGGCATACCTAGTGTGGGGTCCTATTGCTGTTTCCCTACATCACGCCACCCCTAACTTGTCTCTGATGATTGAACGTCCATTTCCCATGATAGGGATTGTGATGGGTCTTCACAATAGGGTGTCCCAAAAGTCTATCCTTCCTAAGCCCAAAGGCAGTCCACTTTGTCCCCCTTTGACCCCATGGGGACTCCTTGTCCCAACCATTAGGTGGCATGCTTAGAAGGTGAGCTCATAATCGTTTCCCCCATTGGAATTCCTCATTTCTTCCATCATGGTGGATTATGGCAATCAGAGATAAAACAAATATAGTAGCTTATCAAATCACATATTCTATATATTCATGTATTAACTAAACCATAGGTAATAAATCCGCAATGTATTTATTGTGCTATAAATACATCCAATGACATATTTAGTTTCAAAAGCATATTACTACATGTCTATATGTAATATACTCAGCCATTTACAATTAAACTGTATGCACATATTTCATTAGTAAGCAGACACATATAGACTCACGATGCTGTGCATACATATTGAATTTCTCATACCGGATATTTCTGAACATAGATATAGATTTCTGGATATATGAATGTGCTGATGTAAGCCTTCCTTCTAACGATGCTTGTCCTTTTATTCCTTATTCGCTGATGATTTGGAGAAATGTTTGTCCACTCGTATATATATCTGACCCATAGGAGAGACTTCCTTTAGAGAAAGGTGTCCCTTGAAATCATACCAGCATATGTTAACTAAATCACACCCTTTCAGTTTGGGCCTAAACGAATCTTTATGTAGTTAACATTCCTTAATATTAATTTAGTCTTAAGGTATCGGTGTTTGCCGTGCATCGTTTCCTCTTAAACCGCTGTAACCTGTCCCTATCGATTCTTCCAATCAATGCTTTATTCGCTGCTGTTGTGTAACTAGCTTGTTGATACAATAATATCATATTCGACTCTTTCAAGAGGTACCTTGGCGTTATTGTTATAGCTTCATATTAATTCCAATGAGATTCGATTACCTTCTTTTGTAGAAACGTCCACTCTTGACAGGAATCGAATAAAGAGTTATTTGAATATCGTGTACTCATTCAAATGTTATTGACAACATATTGTATTTGATAGTATATAACTCTTATCGATAGTTGGTTGCCCATTGACTTGTCTGTAATTATATCTACCTTCATCAATATTGATAGGATTTCAGATTGGTTCCCTAAATCTCCGTAGATGTTAATGTCCAACAGTGATATCTAATGAGTCAACTTACGAAATCTCAACATGTCGTTGTTTCCCATCTACGTGTGGCCTTAGTTACTATTGGGTTCTGCCAGGTCATTGTCTATGTGGGTGGTATTGTTGAACGGTTATAGGTTTTGATCTTTAATCAAAACTTATTAAATCGATATAAACTCTTGCTTCCTTAAGATCCTGAGTGGGGATATGAAAGAAATTGTAAAGTCTCACTACCATGAGACAATTTCTAACAGAGATGTCATTGAATCGGATTAGGGTCATGACATTTACAGGCCTACAAGACAGCTGTTTGGAGGCCTTTCTTCATCAAGTTTCAGAAGATATTTTCTGGGTATGCTTAACTTTGATTCTCTAAGACCTATTTCTGAGTCATTTATATGTTGTTTGCTCGAATATTTAGATTAAGGTGTAACAACAGCTGTTGTAGTCTGATATTTCATATCAGACCTGCTATATTGTAACAAGACTCATATCAATATCAAATAAAGTTATTGGAAGTTGGGTTGTTATTATAATTGTTGGCAAAGAAGTAGATTGTGTTTATTGTATGATTTTTATACATTTGCACTGGAAAATCTCTCCAAAATATCCTACAATCACCCAATCATCAGCACATCAGTCACAGATCAAAATACTGTGCCATATGTTTGACAAATTTCCAAGAGAACAATTCTGAGATTTTAGGACAGAATAGGATGGGACATGACTTCATGTATAACTTTACTTGTTTACTTTGTCTTCATATGTTGCTAGTTCATCTGCATCAGAAAGGAATTGAAGCACATATTCTTTCATTCACTCAGTAAAGCACAATAAATTGCACTCAAAAAGAGCAGAGAACTTAGTATATGTGCATTCCAACTTGCGTCTCCTTTCACACAAACATGACTACAAGCAAGGGGAGACAATGATGAGGGATATAGAGCCATAGCATAGGATTGGGATGCTTCCACTTCTCATCATATTGCATTTGAGGACTTGGAAAGAGAGCACACTATTAGTGCAAGTGGCACTGGCACTACTTGTGGTTCATCTAATATTCCTACATCATCTAATGTCAATGATGATGATGATGATGTTGATGGTTTAGAGCATCCATTTGATCATTAAAAAATAAAGGTTAAAAGTTCCGATTGTTGAAACTTGATATTATTATTTTGAAATTGAACTTGAAGTTTGAATGAAGAATTTTTATCATGCATGTTTTAAAATTTAAATTATATTAAAGTTTATGGTGGTTTTGGTGTTTATCTGATCCTATGTGATATTCTAATCTTAAATTCATGCTTCTAGTTTGCGTACACACACACGTGAGTGTGTGCAATTTTTACATGGTTTTTGTACTAATGAACCCAAACCCCAAAAATAAATTTAGCCGAACCAGCAAACCGGATTCCTGAATCTCAACCTGAACCCGAATAGGAACCAGCAGCTTAGCTAAAACATAAACACCGACTGCCCAATCTGACTGGCACTGTAATAACACAACTCATTTAAAGTGCCTTACATCAATTGTGATTCTCTTATATTATGCTTTGTTCATATACTTACCATATGTTAAGAAGAAATGCCTAAGCACCGGCTAGCTCTGCTTATACTTTTGTAGCCTCTAAAGGAAAACAAATACAGTCTCTAGGACATGAAGATGGTGGAAGAAAGAAACAAAACCCAGAATGCAACCAAATTTCCAAGAAAAGAAAATAACCAAGCGACATAAATGAAGTAACAGAGTTGGACAGTATCTTTACAAAAGAGGCTGCTTCATTTTCTATTTCAGCGCTAGATTTTATGTGTTATATGTCAATTGGATGAATGTGACTCAAGCAGGATAATATCTCCATAAATTGCATTTGTGTCTGGTCTAGAATTGCCATAATTTTATTCATCAAAATAAAACAGAGATACAAACGACTTTAAGGAATTGTTGTAGAGCTAACCAACAGTGTCGAGTCCTCGAAGAACCAAATAGAAAACGCAAACCTGTACGCAAAAATAGTGAGTTTAATTTTAGTCAAAAACATTCATACTACACTCTTTTATACAAAATAATTTAAATCTTGCACTCGAGAACAATATGTGAAACAAACAAGAAAAAAAGACAATAAAGATAATTGGCATTAGACTCTAATCTATAATTCTTATCTAGTTCAATTCAATCTGTTCTTTTACCTTCAAGAAAAAACAATAAAACAGGGATGTGCATATTAGTCAATTTATTCAATTTGTTAAAACTCTGCCCTTTACCCAGTCAATCCAACCATTGATTTGGGTTGAGACTGTGAACTTTGAAGTCCCATATGAAGAGCACACGGTTATACTAAGAGAAGGGGGGGTGAATCAGTATAACAACTAGTTTTACAAATTTAAACTTTATCCATCACAATAGCATTAATTACTATAATTGACAATTATGCACATGAGAACACAATAACACAATGTTTACGCGGAAACCCAATGCGGGAGAAAACCACGGCAAATAATTGCTTTTATATATTTCTTCTTTTACAATGTTTGTAGGCACCAACCTACTAGAGGCTCCAACCCCTAAGTTTATGAGCGCAAACTTACTGGAAGCACCAACTCCCACAATTTGTAGGCACAAACCTACTAGAAGCACCAACCCCCACTTCAGAATTCGTGATCACCAACCCACTTCACATAAATCTGATTTTCCTGACAATGTTGCTATAACAACGGATGATGGACAATTTAATCACTTTATTCTTTTCTTTATACTTCTCCTTTAAGTCTGCATATACTTTCCTTCTTAATTTGCATCTGCGTATTCTTCTAAATCAGCATATACATCTCATTTACATCTGCACAAATCCTCTTCTAAATCTGCATATATATATATATATATATATATATCTCTTTTATATCTGCATAAATTTTTTTATACAAGCGCTGTATTAATCTTCAATATGAATGTAGACCACTCTTCATACTTTTGCCTTTCTCTTTCTTTAATCTGCCCAATACTCAAATATTTCTCTGTGATGTCCCCATTTTAGCAAGTGTCTGGGACACGCCATTGTTAGCCCATCACTGCGACCCTTGTGAGCTAATGGATTGATTTGGGGGTCTCTGGTTGTGAACTTACAATTTATAGTAAGTCTATTTTTGGTTGTTTCCATTTGTGGCAGGGTGTCTGAGAAATTGACTTGGCAGAGCAGAGCATGTGGTCTTGGTTTAGAAACTTAATTCATGGAGTGATTATAATTAATTAAGTTCATCTTAATTAATTATTATGTGGAAGCTTATTATAAATTTATGTCATTTAATTAATGGTGGCTTTCTTATCATATGCTTGATGCATTTAAGTTGGAGGAAAGTCAATTGATTATTATTATTATTCAATGATAATAATAAGTTATGTGAAGCCATGAAGACTTTTAAGTTATGTGAAGTGTCTTCTTCAAGCTGGAAATTCGAGTCTTCTTGGAGAAGACATTGTCCTTTTAATGAAAAAATCGAATCATATTGGATTCGTTATGACTTTGACATTTTATGATGTAAATTACTGAGTTTCAAATGGAGGTATGAGGGTTTTGTTTCAACAGTTGAAGAATTGGAAATTCTTCTCTGCTATTGCGCTTTGAGTGGGTTTTCACTGGCCTGCGAATTGTGCTAAGAATTCGATCAGCATTGAGGACTTTAGAGGATAACCGTTTGGGGTTTGATGCCATTAAAGAAGATATAGATTGGAGTTATCAGTCGCCATCCTTAAGGAGTTTGACATCGGTTCTGCTTGTAGTGTAAGCACCCATCGTCAACAGCCGTCCTTCTTGCTATTAGCCGCGGCCAGCATTGAAGTTGTTGGAGAAAATAAATAGTTTCATTTAAATAAATTTGTTTGCTTTGGCTTGTGGTGTTTCATGAGAGCATTGAATAATTTTGATTTCAATAAGAATTACAGATATTTGGGTGTGAAACTTTCCTTGCATTAAAGTATAAATAAATTTGTTTTGTCGATTACATTCTCTTATATTTCGAAAATACAAAAAAAACCATATATATGCAAAAATATTAAAAACTTACAAATTCCAAAGACAAAAGAAATTGTTTGCAGCGAATTCAAAGTTTGAGATAAGTCAGACTCTTTACAGTGGTATCAGAGCGGTTTCTTGCAAGCCTACTGGGAACTGGGTTCATTAATGGGAGACGGATTTATTCCAAGATATCATTATACACGCAGGGGAAGAAATTCTCCACCTGGTGAACAGGAACAGGGAAATATGGATGATAGATTTGAAGGTAATACAGGAAATGAGGAAGATAGAGAGGTCAGAGTAGTATTCAGGGATATTGCACATAGCCAACAAGAGTTGGCAGCTGGACAGCATCAGATGGCAATTGTCTTGTAGAACCTTTCTGACACTCTTCAACGGATTTCCTTGCCCAGGGACCGTAGCAGAGATAGAGGTACTAGTAGTATCTCAGTTAGCTCACATAGGTCTAGACCTGATCCTACAGGCACTCATGACAGGCCTCTACGTCCTACTTTCTTGAGGCCAGAATTAGATATGGGTGGTGCTGAGGAGGAAGCATCTGTTACAGATGATCTGTTGGTTTTACATGCTAAGTGGGATGCTTTACCACATGAAGTAAAGCAGCATTTGAATTTTGACAGGTTTATGAGCCAGAAGAGGGAGTGTTCTAAAGGTAAAACTGATGGTAGGCAGAGGCATGTAAACCATGATTTAAAACAAGCAACCAGCAAACTAAGCTAGAGATTGGATTCACAAGCTTGATACTTATCTCTCTTTGCGTCCTATGTTTGAAGAGGACGCTATCCGCTTTGTTGTGTTGCATTTGGATGGCATAGCCCATGACTGGTGGTACCATGGGTTAGTTTCTTTACATCATGATCAGATTGTTTCATACCAGGAGTTTGTGGATAGATTGGTTGAGAGATTTGACATGAAGGACCCAAAGTCCTATTTTCGTGAGTTAGCGCAACTCAAACAGACTGGCAGTTTGGAGGCCTTCATTAGTGAGTTTCAACGCATTTCAGTTATGGTTTATGACATTTCAAAGAGGATGAGAGTGATGTTTGTGGAGGAGAGTGATGTTTGTGGGGGGGTTAGTTGATCCTCTCAAGGGTTGGGTTAAGTCTTTTGATCCTCCATCCTTGCAGGCAGTCATGAAAAAGGCAAGAGATTTGGAATTTTCAGCTCCTCGGAATAGGTTCCCTCCTAAACCATCTAATCCCACATGATAACAAGGCACCTCCAAAACGAATAGAGGGATCAAATTTGAAGAAACCTTTGACAGGGCCTTTAGATAAAGAAACACTTAATGGTCTAAGGATGAAAAGATTATGTTTTTATTGCAGGGGCCCATATGATGAAAAACGCAAGTGTCATTTGAAGCCTAAGGGTAGGAATAGGCTTATGGAGTGGTTTTATGAGGACGAACATAGTTCTGATTTTGTGGGACAGCCAGTTGATCATGAGGAAGAGAGTTATGAAGAAGCAGTTAATGATGAAAAGGTTGATGATGATTCCAACCTTAAGGTAGTATACCTCTCCAGCATGCAGAAAGAGGGATCCTTCAGGTTGCGGGGCTTCTTAGCAAGACAGTGTGTTATTGCATTATTGGATACAGGTGCCAGTCACAATTTCATAGATTCACGATTGGTATCCAGGAGAGGCATACAGACAGAAGAATTTGAGGGTATTAGAGTTAAGGTAGCTGATGGTTACACACTTAAGTGTGACAGGATGATTTCGGAGCTTCCCATGAAGTTGAACAATTATGAATTTAAGACTGATTTTTATGTTGTAGACATGGGAGGTACTGATGTGGTTTTGGGCATGAGCTGGTTACATTCTATTGAGGCATTTTATCTCAGCCTTAAGGACATGGAAATGAGTTTGAAATTAGTGAAAAGAAACATATTCTTAAGGCAATCAAAGGAAAGGAGAATTTGAGGGTGATTTCAGTTAGACATATGTAGCGCCTTATTAGTCATGATGCAGTTGAGTGGGCAGCAGAGTGTATAATTACTACCTACACTAGATGAGACAGGTAAATTAGCTTATCACTCTGTTATACAGGAGCTCGGAACTAAACATTTTAAAGTGTTTTACCACATGGCAGGCAACCTAACAGAGGCATAGAGCACATCATTGAGTTAGAGGAAGGCACTAAGCCCATCATGATTACTCCTTACCGGCACCCTAAGTGCCTGAAAGATGAAATTGAGAAGGCAATTTAGGAGTTGTTATCTATGGGACATATTAGGCAAAGTAAGTCCCCTTTTGTTTCATCGGTTGTTTTGGTGAAAAAAAAGGATGGTACGCTCAGAATGTGCATTGATTACCGAATGTTGAATAGGAGAACAATTAAAAACCGGTATTCTATCCCACGCATTGATGAGCTGATTGATGAGTTGCATGGTGCATCTTTCTTCTCTAAATTGATTTGAGGTCCAGATATCATCAGATCAGAGTTCGGGAGAACATAGAGAAGACAGTTTTCAAATGCCATTGTGGACACTTTGAGTTTTTAGTCATGCCTTTTGGGTTGACTAATGTTCCAACTACTTTCCAGTCCACTATGAATAGGGTCTTTCACAGCCAGTTGAGAAGATTTGTTTTGGTCTTCTTTGATGATATTTTGGTATATTGTAAGACGTGGGATGATCATCTATCTCATTTGGATACAGTGTTGGATATCATGGATAGGGCTTCCTTGTATGCAAAGGAGTCCAAGTGTGCTTTGGGTATGACAGAGTTGCTGTACCTTGGTCATATTATCAGTGCAGAGGGAGTTCGTATGGATCCTAATAAGGTTTGTGATATACTTGATTGGCCTACTCTAGGGAACTTGACACAGCTTAGAGGATTTATTGGTCTGTGTGCTTTCTACCGCAGATTTGTTGTTGGGTTCTCTCGTCGTGAAGCTCCTCTTACTGATTTGACCCGTAAGGGTGCTTTTGAATGGACCTCTTTGGCACAAGAGTGCTTTGAGAAGTTCAAGCAGATTATGACATCATCCCCGGTTCTAGCGATGCCAAATTTCACTAGACTGTTTGATTTGCATTGTGATGTCTCTGGTGAGGGCATTGGTGTTCTTCTTTTCCAGGATCGTCATCCCATTGTTTTTGAGAGTAGGAAGCTCAAGGGTCCTGAGAAAGCTTTTAGTGTTTATGACAAGGAAATGTTAGCCATAATGCATGCTTTGGCTAAGTTCAAGCAGTATCTAGTTGGTAGTAAGTTTTGCATTAAAATTGATCATAATAGCCTAAAGTATTTCCTTGGACAGCGAGATCTGAATGAGATACAACAAAAGTGGGTCAGCAAAGTTCAGTCTTATGATTTTGACATCTCTTATATTAATGATACTCAGAATGTGGTTGTTGATGCACTTTCTCGGAGGCCTCATTTATGTGCTATGACTAAGATATCTCAGGATTGGAGACATTTGATCATTGTTGATTATGCCAAAGATCAGTGGGCGTCTAGCATTATTGATGGGTCTATACAGGACAACAGGTATACTCTTGTAAATGAGTTGATCATTTACAAGGAGAGGATATTTTTGGTACCAGGATTGAGTGTCAAGCAGGTGGTATTATAGGCTTTCCAAGATTCTCCTTTAGTTGGACATCCTTCGTTCTTCAAAACCTACAGGCAGGTTCGGGAGAGATTCACGTGGAAGGGCCTAAAGTTTGATGTGCAGCAGTATGTTAGAGTGTTTTGTTTGTTAGCAGAACAAGCAGGAGCACACCTATCCAGCTAGTTTACTACAACCACTTCTGATTCCTGAGCGGAAGTGGGAATGCATATCTATGGACTTCATTGTGGGCTTGCCTAAAGCCCAAGGCAGAGATTGTATATATGTGGTAGTAGATCGTCTCAAAAAATATGCTCACTTCTTTCCGATCACTACTACATTTTCAGCGACACAAGCTGCAGAGTTATTTTTCCAGGAGGTTTTCAGATTGCATGGTTTACCCCGGAATATTGTGAGTGACTAGGATAGACGTTTTATGAGTCACTTCTGGCAGGAGCTTTTTAGGTTATGTGGGATAGAGTTGACTCCGAGTACCAGTTACCACCCTCAAACTGATGGTCAGACTGAAATTGTTAATAAATGGGTGGAGGGTTGGCTTCGGAACTATGTGTCTGCTCAGTAGAGAGCTTGGGTGAAGTGGATATACTTGTGTGAGTATTGTTATAATTCCACTCACCATATGTCTATTCGGGTGACTCCTTTCCGAGCTTTGTATAGGTATGATCCTCCGAGTTTCATGGATTTGCTATTCAGTGATAGAAGAGTTCCTAGTGCAGGTGACTTGTTGCAGGACAGTCAGGATATTATGGATACACTGCGGGATAATATTCAGAGAGCTCAGAATCAGCAAAAGCAGTATGCTGATCAATGGAGAGTTGCTCGCTCTTTCAAGGTTGGGGATATGGTATATTTGATCTTGCGGCCTTATAGGCAGTCATCTATTCGAAAGAGAGGAGCTGAGAAGCTCAAACCTCGGTATTATGGCCCTTTCCATGTTGTCAGACAGGTAGGCGAGGTAGCTTATGAGCTTGATTTGCCAAAGGACAGCAAGGTGCATAATGTATTTCATGTTTCGCGCCTCAAAAAGGCGTTAGGCAGGGCATGTTGTCCCATCTTTTTTGCCACCCCTAGTGATGAGGGGAAGTTAGAGTTGATTCCTGAGGCTATATTGGAGACCCGAGAGAGGCATTTGCGTAGGCGAGTCATCAGGGAGTTTCTGGTGAAATGGCAGGGTTTACCTGTTGAGGATGCCACTTGGGAGTCAAAGGATATTCTTCAGCATCCAGGATTGCGATTGCTTGAGGACAAGCAATCTTGGGGAGGGAGGACTATGATGTCCCCATTTTAGCAGGTGTCTGGGACACGCCATTGTTAGTGGGCTAATGGATTGATTTGGGGGTCTCTGGTTGTGAACTTACTATTTATAGTAAGTCTATATTTGGCAGTTTCCATTTGTGGCAGGGTGTCTGAGCAATTGACTTGGTAGAGCAGAGCATGTGGTCTTGGTTCAGAAACTTAATTCATGGAGTGATTATAATTAATTAAGTTCATCTTAATTAATTATTACGTGGAAGCTTATTATTAAGTTGTCATTTAATTAATGGTGGCTTTTTTATCATATGTTTGATGCATTTAAGTTGGAGGAAAGTCAATCGATTATTATTATTATTATTGATTATTATTATTATTCAATGATAATAATAAGTTATGTGAAGCCATGAAGACTTTTAAGTTATGTGAAGTGTCTTCTTCAAGCAAGAAATTTGAGTCTTCTTGGAGAAGACATTGTCCTTTTATTGCAAAAAACGAATCATATTGGATTCATTATAACTTTGACATATTATGATGAAAATTACTGAGTTTCGAATGGAGGTATGAGGGTTTTGTTTCGACGGTTGAGGAATTGGAAATTCTTCTTTGCTATTGCGCTTTGAGTGGGTTTTCACTAGCCTGCGAATTGTGTAAGAATTTGATCAGCATTGAGGATTTTAGAGGATAAGCGTTGGGCTTTGATGCCATTAAAGAAGATATAGACAGGAGTTATCAGTCGCCATCCTTAAGGAGTTTGACATCGGTTTTGCTTGTAGCGTAAGCACCCATCATCAGTAGTCGTCCTTCTTGCTATTAGCCGCGGCCAGCATTGAAGCCATTGGAGAAAATAAACAGGTTTCATTTAAATAAATTTGTTTGCTTTGGTTTGTGGTGTTTCATGAGAGCATTGAATAATTTCAATTTCAATAAGAATTACAGATATTTAAGTGTGATACTTGCCTTGCATAAAAGTATAAATAAATTTGTTGTGTCAATTGCATTCTCTTATATTTTGAAAATACAAAAAAACCATATATATGTAAAAATATTAAAAAATTACAAATTCCAGAGGCAAGAAATTGTTTGCAGTGAATTCAGAGTTTGAGATAAGTCAGGCTCTTTACACTCTCATTACCCACGACACCTACATAGCTTACTTCAAAAATGATTTTGAAATCATTATATATGCCT
This sequence comes from Thuja plicata, assembly GCA_018584345.1. Taxonomy (NCBI): domain Eukaryota; kingdom Viridiplantae; phylum Streptophyta; class Pinopsida; order Cupressales; family Cupressaceae; genus Thuja; species Thuja plicata. Next base: position 1,275,027 of record MU223409.1, on the reverse strand, counting down.
ATCTTAGAAGAGATGTGTCTCTTCATTCTTCTTTGATCGTATCTTTTACGAAAATCTTTGCACATGCTAATCGCACCCTTTGGTATGTTTATCAAGACAAATAGCACCTTTTGTATTTTCTTCAAAGAGTTACGTGGCAATTAACTTTGCTGACTTCTCATTTGTTTATCACTTAATACAAACAATTTTAAATCGAGCCGCGGACTAATGACGCGGCATATTTGATTTGTCCGTTTATGAATCCAACACATATTTTGTATGTCCTTATCGGTTTCCATAAAGAGCAGACAGTCTTTATCAAGCTTTGGTCGACTCCTTTCTCATACGGCGTCATTTTTTTGTTCATTACATTATCGTTACTTGAAACATAGTCGCTGCTTTTGTTTTAAAGATGAAGTCGATAACTCTCCTGTGTTATTAATATCATCTGCCGCCATGTGTTATTTTAAATCTGATTCATATCTCCTAATAGTAATTGCTGCATATCATTGCTGTATATAGTAATCATATAATCATCGCTGTATACATATAGTTATCCTTTAATTGATCACTGTCTACTTTATTGTTTATTAAACAAACAGACTTGGTCTTCAAAACATCAATATTTATTTCTGCTAATTATCGCTGCCTTGATCTTCGATATATGATTGTTTGCTTCTATGTGATACTTGTTGCCTTCTAAGTCGGCTTCCTTGAATAAAGTCGATAAAGTCAATATGTGTCAAGTCTTTGTATATATAAAAATTTGATATGGCTTCTACTATATATTCTGCCGTCTTTAAAGAGCATGATCAAGGAAATATATCGCTGAGTTTCATTCCCGATAACGCCAAACGAAATTTGCGTAGACACTGTTATATAGTTGCTGTCGATTCAGTTGATTGATCGCTCTTTGCTTCCTCACATATAAAGCTTCCAATGAAGTCGCTATTTCTTATATAAATCAATTTCTTTATCATCGTGATGCTGCTTTGTCCTTTAATATACCATCGCTGCTCCTAAACAACTTATTAGTCACCGCACTTTTAACACTTTAGTTGGCACATGCCCATGTTTCTGCCTTTGCATTACAGTAACCTTCATTGAAAGACATCGCTGCTGTTGAACCGTAACTATATTCCAAGGGTATCGCTGTTTATTTATTTGTACACCCATTTCTGACTTGTCTAGTCACGTGGCACCTTAACTTATCCCTTTTTTATTTTATGAATCAAACCTTTAAGACTCCCAACGGCATCTCCAGGCACCTAGCAGGCAGGCAACTCCCGATTTTGTCTTGTCCTCAATCGCTGTTTAGACTTGTTATCACTGTCTTTGTTTTCTTTCTCGCCAGCTCTGCAAGTTACTTGATCGGTTTGTTCTGACTATTATATCACTGCACTTCTTTATTTTAAAGGAATCATTGTTTGAACTGTTTTGTATGTTTACTGAATAAGACAACACCACCTTCCTCTCAATCGCGGTCTTAGTCCTTTTTCTTTGAATTTGTCTTCTTCTAATACCAAGCGCCATTATTTATCCTCTGCTATCATTAGTCACTTCACTAATTGATGTCCTTAAACAATAGCAATTTCTCCATATGACTTCTTCATTTGCTGCCCAAGGTAAACATATTGGTGCTGTGCATTGATTTCTGTATATATTCGCTGCATACAACATGATCTTAATCATTGTATATGTGATTTGCTTGCAATTTATAAATTGTTGTCTTTAAAACATGATCAGTGCTCAACCATAACCAAACTATGTAGCCTGTACATTCTTTGTATACCGATTCTTATCAATAAACTCTCTGGTATGTTTCAGATAAATTATAACTGCATGTTCTTTTTGTCTCAAACTTAGTCATTTCTGTTTAAGAAGGAATCATCCTCATTGATCACTGATGCATATTGCATTACTTTCATCTGTGTTTATTCTGTCGCTCTTCATTGTAGTCGCTGCATGCTATTAATTTTATATTCATATATTGTAATCCTTCAGGCAGTCTCTTTATTACTATTTTGACATCAATAACAACTTTCAGTTGTCTGTGTACTCTTGACATCAATGACAACAATAATTTGTCTGTATAACTTTGACATCAATGACAACACTTCCAACACCATATTCCATGAGATGAAACTTAAATTTAAAACTATTGTAAAGTCTTTCAAGGCCGGAGTAAAAAGGAAAGCAATTAGCATCCAGAAAGAAAGAAATAAAAGTTATCAACCTCCAGAGTTGACCAAAGCAGATGAATCCAGTAACAGATTAGGATAGAAATGAGCCCTGGAAGCCAAAAAAAGTAATTATAACTAAACCCATATCACTTAAACAATTGAAAGCATTGAAAAAGGGCTGAGTCCAAGGGAGATAAACCCTAAAGATAGAGTACATGTACAAATGTAAATAGCCAAACCAGAGTTTGGGATATAAGGGAAAGGAAGCCTGTGAAGATTGAGGGAGTAAAGTGGTGCAGTCAAATGCCTTCATCAATTCTTGGAATGGAAACAAGGATGTCACGAGCCATGATTGGCATATGAATGCATGCATAAATTGCTTTTGTAATTAAGTTCTTATTTAATTCTTAATATGAATTAATATATTTGTTATTAAATAAATTACATGAATAAATAATATTATATCACTATGTTAATAATCAACAATAATGATATATGATTATGTCATTAGTAAGAAATATATAATACTATAAATAATGTTATATTATTATGATATATAATAAATAATTAATATAAATAATAAATGATTATATCAATTAAATTATATAACAATCTATATATAATAATAGTATATAATCATCATCAATAATACTCATACATAATTATATATAATAAATTGTTATTAATTATATATTGGGATGAAAGAGTGGGAAACCATTGTTAAAGGACGTGACCCATGTTATAAGGAGCATATATAAATAAGAAAGGCATGGGGAGAAATAGAAGGGAAAAAATATGGAGAAAAAGAAATAAATAAAGGAGAAATCAAGGAGAGGAAATAGGAAGTTATCCACCGAAAAACAAGGAGGAAATAGGAAGTACAAATATATTTCACGAGCCATAATTGATTTATCCTCTCATAAAAGGTATGTGACTTATACTCTTTGGATATATATCTAAGAATTTATAAGACGTGAATTAAACTTGGACTATTTTAATATATAGTGAATATGAAATATATTTGTATTATTAGGAATTTTTAAATTCATATTATCAAATATGAAAATAGTAATTAGTCATGAGATAAATAAATATATACACATGTGTGTGTGTGTGTGTGTGTGTGTATTGGGGTTATACAATTGAAAATTGTAATAATATGAATTAATTAATAAGTAATTATAATGATGAGAATTATATTAAATTATTGTATATAGTGTTAATAGGAATAAGACAAGTGCTTTAAGATTAATACTATATTCTTAGGTCTAAGAATCAAACTATAAATTGTAGGAGTCTGATCTTTATTTCCGATTAATGCTCATGTAAGATAGGGAGTGTGTGGAAGGGAGAGGCGGAGTAATTTCAGGCACATGATGGTTTTCCCAACACTGGGGTTATGCCTTGAGGGAGGCCGCTTGTAGTCTATTTCACACGCCCTCGTCACAATAAGTGTCCCACCTTATGATGACGTTAGTAAGAAGATTCATACAATCTATATGAGGAGATCATTCAAATAACCAATCTAGGATGCTTAGTGAATTACTTGTTTGCATTTTATTACATCTATACTTATATGTGAATATAAAAGATATTAACATATATTAAGTCAATTCCTTAATCACTCTCTAATACAACTAAGGGGATAAGGAGTTTGTGGAAGGGAAAGGCGAAGTAATTTCGGTCACATGATGGGATGTTCCCAATACTGGGGTTTGTCTTGAGGGAGCCCGCTTGTAGACTGTTTCACGCGCCCTTGGCACAGTAATTCTACCATCCATTGTAGGGTTGGTGATTAGGAGAAGAGTAAGGAATTAAGGCTTAAGTATATATTATAAATCAACCATTGTTTCTGAATGTGATTTAATGGCATAATGATATATGTTAAACATTGAGAATTGGAATTCTCCTAGTATAAAACATTACAAATTGTCATCCCCAAGTGCAATTCAAAACCTAATTGAAAATTTTAGTAAGGCCCTAGTTGGGGTCATTACAAAGGAAAACTACTAGCATCAGCAGCCACCGCCACCATGATCAGACAATATCCATATGAGAATTTGCCAAGCTAATGGTGTAAGGTTGGGCAATCTTAGAAGGAATCATGAAGCTTCCCTTGGTGCTATAGATGCAAATTTCTCAGGCCAATCCCAATCTTGATGCAGGGGAATCTGGGTTCACAAGAAAAACTGTGTTACCCAAAAACATTTCAAGTTTCTCTTTTGGTTTTGCTTTCCATTTTGGTTGTGGCTTCAATTGGTTTTGGTTTATCTTTGGGAAATTTGATCAGCTCAAACTTGGTTGTGTGATGAAGCAACTTGGATTCTTTGGAAAGAGTTAGAAAATAAATTTTAATTTTTACACATTCTCAAGTTTGCTAACTTAATAATTCGTCAACAAAAGAGTTTGTCAGGAAGAGTTTGCCAACAGAAGATTTCACCAATGGAAGAGTTCGCAAATGGAAGAATTCGTCAATGGAAGAGTTCGCCAATGGAAGAATTTGTAGATAAGATAAGATAAGATAAATTATTAATGTCCAACAAGAGGCCTATGCCAAAATCAAATGAAATATTATGCTGCATGATAATAATTCCATAATATGATATGAGGCCTATACCATAATAATTCCCTTAGAACCCTGCAGACAAAATCAAATGAAATATTATGCTGCATGATTGAAATTCCTAGAAGATGAGAAGTTTGGTGGCAAATTAGTTTTGACAATTTTCAAATGATTCAACTTCCCAACTATCATATATAAGGCAGATTCAACGTTCACAAAAAGAAGTTGGTTGTTCTTAAAAGGTGATTTTGGACAAGATGGTGGATGAAGAATCATGTTGTTTAAATTGTAATTGAACCCCTAAATTACTATAATTGTTGAGCTATGAACAGATTTTCAAACGGAATGAAATTTCAAAGTAATTATTTATATATGGATGAGATGTCTGGCTACTTATTCAAACTTTCTGATAATTCCCTTAGAATTTGATCTACGCCAAGCGATATCAAAGTGGGTATTGCGAGATTGGAAGGGTCAATAAGCTAAGTTCTAAAGAATTATTGATGTAGGCAAAGAAGAATAAGAGTGCATGTGAGATGACACACAAAGGACATGGTCGTTGAGGTGGGGCACCAAGAGGCATAGGCCCATTTATAGTGGAAATGTTAAGATGCGTAACAGAAAGACTTGAGGCTATTGATAGCATAGAGAAGAGGAGTTCATAAGGGATGTAAGTGACGATGAAAAAATCAAGTTGTTGACGGTGGAGATGAAGCCAACCAAAGAGAACTTAATCAAGGAAAAGAGAAATTCATATGAGCTACAACAAAGGTAAATAGAAAACCCTAATTTGATCCTCCGAATTATGATAGAAGTTGAAACCCGGAAGAATTGCTAGATTGGATCTCTGAATTGAAGAATATTTTTCTTTTGCAGGTATGGGAGATGACCGGAAGGTTGCTAGTATGGGAGATGACTGGAAGGTTAAATATTCCTAGACCAAATTGAAAGGGCGTGCGGAATCCCTAAGGTAGGATTATTAAAGTAATATTGTCATATTATTTAATGGTCATTTAAGTAATTTTATTAATTTTAGAGACTTTCCATTTTCTTCAATTCGCAATTGTTTTTCTTATAGAAACATCATTTCTAAATTGTTATTTAAGGAGCGTTGATCTCTTTAGTTATTAAATCAATACCATAACAATTCCATGGTATCAGAGCTTGTTATATTTTTGGAAAAAAAAAAAAATCATGGTTTCTCCTAAAACAATTTTTTAGAAGTTTTTGTTCGATTTTTTAAACAAAATCGTGGTCTTTTTTCACAGATTTTTGAAAAGGAATTTCGCATACATTGTTTTCATAAATCACAGACTTCCGTTGCTGCAAATCGCATCCCTTTTCTTTCAACTGAAAATCACGGATTTTGTTGAAGATTGCAGGGTTTTTTGCATGCTAAGAGCTTCTGAAGTTACGCGCAGCCAAATCCTAAAGGTTTTTTCACTGAAGATTGCAAGTTTTTCCCCTCTATGAATCACAGATTTTAGTAACTAAAAATCGCATGGCATCTTGAATGATTTTTCATCGTGGGAATCTTCTTTGGGCATCTGCTCATTTAGGGTTTCCGCACAATGTGGGTTTCAATCTCTCCTCATGCCATGTGAAGGATGTTTATTGCAAGTCATGGGGATTTTTCTCAAAAATTGTGGTAATTTTGGTTTGTTTTTTTCCATGACAGGTTTGAGGATTTCCGTGACATCTCTATTGGAAATCATTGTATTTTCCCATGTGACCAATTATGGATTTATGGTTGTGAGCTGCCTTTGATCTTTACCATGAGGTTTTTTTTGAAGAAATCATGGGTTCTTTGAAATGATAATTGATCGATTGAATGAGTAATTACAAAAGAGACAAAGGCTCCTTAAATAAGGAAGTACAAAGGTGATGTTTCAAAAAGAAACAATTTTAAACTAAGAACTGAAATAGAAATATACTAAACTATCTAACTAACTAGATACATTAAGTGACTTAAATAACCATTATCAGGTAAATAATACACTATTAATTCTAATATCCTCTACTGCACACAATCTATTCTTCTACTCTAGGTTTATGTGATGAGGGACCAGGGTTTTGGTATGGCAAACATTTTGTTTTGATGATTTTTTAATAAAATAGTGGGATTCCTACAACGTTCAATGCCTCAGGTTTTCAAAATTGGGTACTTTTTGCAGAATTTTTTTTGGATTTTTGGACACAGTCTTGTGTTTTGCTTTTGACTATTTTTTGCAATAAAAACAAGAGTTTTAAGTTTTGGGTTGATAGCCTTGGTTTCCGTGCAACAATATTTTTGACTGATTTTGATCATTCAATCAAACTTTTGTTGCAGCTCCTCTTTTGACCTTGTTTTTTGTGCATTGGAAAACAAGAGGGATAGCGTCATTGACCAATATTATGTTGGAAAGAAATGAGAGCTTTGATGGCAAGAATTGCAACACATGGTAATAGTGCATGCTCACAGTTTTTTAGTACTGGTGCCTAGATCAGATTGTTCTTAGTAAAATTGCTCGTCCTCGGGCAACAAGAAAAGACCAAGACACATCCAATGAGTGCAATCGAAAAGCAGTTATGCCCATCAAGTTATCAGTCACCGACAACATGCACCTAAAAGTGACCTCTGGCAAGACTGCTACAAAGATTTGGACGCACCTGAAAAGTATCCATGAAACATTAGACAAGGGCAAAGCATTCTTTCTGAAAAGTATGTTCTCAGTTATGATGGACGACAAGATGTCTTTGCAAAAGCATCTCATGAAGATTGCAGACATTTGCAATCAACTTGAGGCCATTGGTTGCAAGATGGAAGAAGAGGATATGGTGGTCATCACGATGAATATCTTAACACGATCCTATGTGCACTTCATCGAAACTCTCAACATTAGGTCCACCAATGTTGACCTAAAGTTTCATAAAATGTGCAACAAGTTCCTACTGCAAGATAGGTGGAAGCAGCACTTTGGAAGTAGCCGCTAGACAAGCGTTTACGACCAAAGACAAAGGCAAAGGCAAGTCCTTTCAACAAAAAGGGCAAAGCAAACTTGAGGAAAGTTCCAAGAAGGCTATCACGTGGTATTATTGTGGTAAGCTTGGTCATATGAAGAAGCAATGTAGGAAACAATTGGCTAATGAAAAATCCAACCAAGGAGGGTCTCCCCATGTTGCAAAGCATACAGAGCAGGAGTCTTCCTTTTATGCATTTATGGCCAAAAGACCAATAGACCATGTCAAATCATTTACCCGGTACATTGATTCTGGAGCTTCTCGGCATTTTACAGATAGGAGAGATTGGTTCACGGCGTACATGGCTTGCTCCAATTTAGTGGACCTTGGCGGAGGTGAAGAGTATATAGTTGTCAACAAGGGCAACGTTTAGATTACATCTAGTGGGAGAAATTTAATAATTCTCAATGTATATTATGTTCTAGGCATGGAACTCAATCTGCTCTCTGTGATTCGGATTATGCGACACTGTCCAAAGTTAGATGTCATCTTAGATGCACATAAGTGCCACATTGTTCACAGGGAGTCCAAGAAAACAATTGCAGTTAGCCTTGAAGAGCATGGATTGTATAGGTTGGTTGATAATAGAGAGTCTCGGGAGCTTGCAATGGTTGCAAAGTGTTCATCCATTAGCACTCCTTGGCATCAATGTATGGGCATCTCGATCTATCATATCTCTCTCAATTGACTCGGGAGAATATGGTAGATGGCTTACCTGAGATTCAATCGCAGACACATGGTGTCTATGGAGCTTTCTAGGCAAGGAAGCAGCATCAGACTCCCTACTCAGACAGAGACTCTTGGAGAGCATCCAAAGTCTTGCGGCTAGTTCATGCGGATGTTTGTGGACCAATGAATACATCGGTCACTGCTGCCAAGTATTTCTTTTGTTTGTAGATGATTTCAAGAGGAAATTGTGGGTGTTTTTCTAATGGCAAAATCAAATGTGTTTAATGAATTCCAAAATTTTAAAGCACTAATTCAAAAAGAATCAGGATGTCAGATCATAACCCTTAGTCAGATAAGGGGGGGGATTTTGTTCAAATGAATTCACCAACTTTTGTGCTAAACATATTATTAAGCATCAGCTTACCACACCCTACACCCCTCAGCAAAATGGTGTTGTTGAGCAAAGGAACCGTACAATTACAGAGATGGCCAAATCTATGATGGAGTATAGAAATGCTCCTAAGAGGTTTTGGGCAAAGGCAAAGTATACTACAGTGTACCTTCTGAATTGGTCTCCCACACAGGTCATCAAGAAGAAGACCCTAGAGGAAGCATGGTTTAGGAGGAAACCAAATATCAGCCACTTGAAGGATTTTGGTTCAACAATGTATACTTGGATTCCAAATGCAAAGAGAACCAAACTGGACTCCGAAAGTCAGAAATCGATGCTTACAAGCTACAGTGATAATCATAAAACCTATCGGCTAATTGATGTGGGTGTTGATCATCTCACAATCAATAGAGATGTGGTTTTTAATGAAGAAGTTGGGCCTTTTCTGGTCTCTGCTCCCATCTAGCATCCTGAAGATCAACCTCTGTAGACAAAAGATTCGGGTGTCAGGCTTCCATTAGCTCCAACTAAAGGGAAGGATTCTGATGATTCACAACCTGAACTTTTGGAATCTCCTAGGCGTGACATTGTAACACTAGATTTCCCTCAAGATAACCTAGATCCGCATACAAATGACTTCATTCCAAGCAGCCCAAGTCATAATGATCATCCTAATTTGGAAGAAGACAGTTCTACTCTCCAACCTAAGTGGTGGGGAAAGCTTATTTGTGATGTTCGGGATAATGAGCTTGTTCAAGGTAGATCACCCAGAGGCAAGAGGGAGAAGAATATAGTGAATTTCACTCTTATGACCAACATTTAGAATGTTTATGAGCCTCAGTATTATTCAAAGGCGACAAGTAAACCTGAATGGGAAAAGGCTATGGCAAGCATCATAGTCTTTTGAACAACAAAACTTGGGTTTTGTAAAATCTTTCACTAGAGAAGAAACCTATTGGCTGCAAATGGGTCTATAAAGTAATATACAAAGTTGATGGAACTCTTGATAAATACAAAGCTCGGTTGGTGGCTAAAGGCTTCTCACATAAAAGTGTCGACTATGAGGAAATCTTTGCCCCTAGAGCAAAGATGTGCACTGTCTAACTGGTTCTGTAAGAACCCCCTGTGGTTCTAACTCTGAAAAAACACTGGAATGTTACAATTTTAGATGTTTGACATTCTGTCAAACACTTTGCTGGCAAGCTTTGATACTGCAGTAAGAACCCTTGCTGGTTCTAACTCTGACAAACACTAAATTGTTTCAATTTTTCTCTTAAAATCTTCAGTTTTGTGTAATGTGCATTTCGTCAAACAGTTATCTTGCATAATAAAGATCAATACTACATAATGTTGTCATTAAAAAACATATTGGCAACATATATATAGGTTGAATTTGTTAAACAAGGAACATAGGCATTAAACCAAACACTTTGCAAACATTGTTATTCAAAGATGTATCATAGACATAATGTCAAACACTTGTCAGGCTTTCTTTTAAATGCTGAACTGTAAATCTGAGATAATTTTAGAGTTTCAGAATATACTCCAAGACCAAGCACTTTCAACAGCAATTATTGTAAATAAAATAATGCAATTAACACCAATTCATGGAACCTGATATGGATACGCAGCTCTGTAGTTTTGCCAAAAATGATTACAATCTCCATTCAATGCAAATAAACATCTGGGCGTCTAAGTCTGGAATGTCATGGCAGTCCCAAAGACCCTACAATTCAACCAAGAGGATGGGCAGCTAGCCTAGGAGGCTCATGTGGCTGCTATGTCTAGAACGGCTGCCTTTGTAAACCCAAAACGCTGATTATAGAGGCTGCAATTAGGCCCTTTTGCTATTTCTTTTCCTCTTCAAAAAATCTGAGTGAGAACTAAAACAATAACTTCCAATTTCATCACCATTTGGCACAGTCATGACTTATGTATGAGGCCATAGCCAGAAGCAAGAATCGATGGATCTTTCACCATCTCTAATTGCAAAAAACCTCTGAAAATTTCCATTCTTCCAGGCATGAAACTCTGAAACTCTTGTCTCCAATCTCCTCTTCACAAATTTCAATAAAGACAAAAGGCATACAATGAATTTCTTCTTCGCACAAGCATTGCTTTTATAATAAAAGATATCTCTTCAAGAAACCAAAGGCAAATAGCTTCTCTCACACACTTTTCACTAAAGAGCCTTCATCAATACACTTTCCAATTAGAAGTCTTCATTTAATAACTTTGAATTAATAATAAATAACTCCAAAGCTAAAAGCTTCATGAAGACAATTTTCACTTAAAAGGCTTCTTCAACACACCTTTCACTTAAAAGTATTGCTTTTAAGACTTAGGATTATATTCCATGTGGATTAATAATTAATACCCCCACTAGGAGCCCAAAAGCAATTTATAAACTTAAACTCAATATATACCACTGAAAGTGCCAATATCATCACCGACTGAATATAGTGCCTAGGTGCCTGCCAGAAATGGAAACCGCCATCACTGACTTACTAAAAATAGTAAGTCGACTAACTAAGACCCTCAAATCTAGGTGTTAGCTCACGAAGCTCGCGATGATGATCTAACCTCTGCATATTCCTAGAACCTGCTAAATTGGGGACATTACAGGTTCTAGCCATTGCAGCACAGGTTCCCTGAAACTAAGCCAGCTGATGAATGAGTTAATCACTGTGCATACCATGAGTCTGGGTGCCCCTGCTAGATATAGAAACTCCTCAACAATGACTTATTATAAATAGTAACTCTCTGAATAACTGCTCTACTGAACCTCAACACTGCCACCAAGTTGTTCAGGCGCCCTACTAAAGATAGAAACCCTGACTTTCGCAAAATAGTCACTTACTATAAATAGTAAGTGTGCCAATCTAACTCAAACAAAGAGCAATCCTGAACATCCCTGACCACTGGAGTGGGAATCGGTCTCTGACTCTGCCAACTGGACCCTTTGAACAACTCCATTAGCCTATGAGGGTCAAGAAATAGGATAATCCTCTAAGAGATGACACTCACAAAATCAGGGACATTACAAAGAAGTCCCTCAGATTCAAACTTGTATGTCAAAAGCACTGGTAATGACATCATTCTTCTTGTCATCTATGTGGATGATATCATCATTACTAGTATTGGGGCACACTTGCTTGAGCAAATGAAACTGTATTTGTGTCAAATGTTTGACATGACTGATTTGGAACTTATACATAAACATTATAACAAAGAGTTAAGCTTGTTTTTTTTTCTTTAAAAAAGGGAAAAAAAATTGAAAAAAAAATTCACAAGAAAAAATTCATCAAAATCCTTAAAAAAATCATTAAAAGACTAAAGAATAGTATCAAATGCTTACCTTGGACGCTTAAATCTCCTTTGATGAAGCTATATGACACCCCACGAATGATCCCCTTAGAAAAAAACCACTTGCCCTTTGAAATGCCAAAATGGAGACAAAATGAAATGAGAGCAAAAGAGAAAACAAAATGATATGTTTTTAGGTTGAATGGCCTCATAAAGGATTGTTTTAAGGTTTTGAGAAAAAAAAAGAAAAAAAAAACTTATTTTATGTTTTTAAAGTCACAAAATGTGAATGGGCCGCGGTTGCACCTGAGCGCGCTTCGGATGCACATCTCGACCTATGGATGTGCACTGGATCTTGAGAATATGAGCTATTTATTTGTAAATTACACGAATTACACTTCCAAATATATCCCCCACCTTTGGGAATTAGTAAAATACTTGTGGTATGTCTCCATAAAGGAGATCCTTTATCAATTTTGAATCTTTGGTTTCATTCCCCACCCACTGAACTGTCATGAACCATAATTTACGCATGTACAAACATATTAATACTTATATATTTTTTGAATACCATCATATGGACAATATTGATCATGTACCATCAATATTAAAAATAACAATAATTAATCTATGAAACTAATTAATAATGTATTATCAAGAATAACTAATATTATGAATCAATATTAATATTAGCATAATCAAATAATCAATATATAATTAATATCAATATTAGTATTGATAATATCTATTTATATATTTAATAAATCAATATAAATTAACTATTTCATATTATCCATAGTATTAATATTATCCACATTAATAGCATTAACCATATTTGATTGACTTCAGTAATAGTCGATTCTAAATGAATGATAATTGTAATGAGTCGATAAATGAGTCAACGGTCGACATCACTAACAAACAATGGTAAATAATTTAATACTAATAGCCAACGACCATATTGATGAAACTATCGTTAACCATGAAGCGACATGGGAGGAAGGTTGCATCTCCTATATATATATATATATATATATAGTTTATAAATAAAGGAAGATCGTCACCGGAAAAATCACCGAACAAGGGATTTAGGGGAGTCTGCGGGAGATCAAAGCATAGCATTATTTGATATCATTATATCATGGAGCCAATATCGGGAAAACCGCTTGAGACATTAATATTTATAATAACCCATTCCTTAACATATCAAATAGTAGAAAGTACCTTCTATACATAGGCAAAAGGAAGAAAATATTTACTATATCAAAGAGGGAATACCAGACGGTGATGCAAGAGCATTGTTTATATATTTACAAGACTCGAACAGGAAGAACAGTGTATAGAATGATACACTTAGAGCTCACAATACAACAACAGCCAATAAGAATGAAGTCTCAAACAAGCCACTACTGTATAGACTCTGTTAAATTCAGTAATACTTCTATATGGGTCGCAACTTATATAGAGGAAATATAAATTATGGAATATATGAACTGGGAATATATATATATATATATTCTCATGATTATGAGAACAATAAGAATAGCAGAGATTATTTTCAGATAAACACACACACATATATATATATGTGTGTGTATTCATATATACATATATATGTAAAAATACATACATAAATATATGTTAATAATAGACAATCAAAGACATGACAAATAATCAGATATGAGATTTCATATATATATATATATATATATATATATATATATATATATATATAAANTTCATATATATATATATATATATATATATATATATATATATATATATAAGGATGAAATCAGAATTATATATTAGTTAAATTATTTGTGATACTCAAAAGCTATTAATATTCACATAGCTAATTCCTTAATCATTCACTAATACAACTAAGCGGGTAGGGAGTTTGCAAGAGGAGAGGAGTAATTCGATCACATTGAGGCAATAGATCCCAAAACGGGTGTGAACCATGAGGGGGGCTCTTGTAGATTGTTTTCATCCCAAGTGCAATAATTCTACCATCTGCCTTAGGGTTGGTGATTAAGAGGAGTAAGGAATTGAGGCTTAAATATGTGTTGTTTCTAAATATGATTTAAATGCATAATGATATATGATAATTATTGGCCACGGGCATTCTCTTAGTATGAAACATTACGAGTTGCCATCCCCAAGAACAATTCAAACCGTAATCGGGAATTCTAGAGTAAATCAAGAAAGATCCCAAAAAGAGAACATTACAATGGTATCAGAGCATGATCCTGCCATCCTGTAGGGTAAAATGATAAAACACAGAACCATTCTAATGAAAATGAATCTAAACGTATATACACATATACTTGAAATTATAAGAATATACATTAAGAATGGACCATATATATAAATGACATTGATTATGTGTATATGTTTTACCTTGTAATCAATCAAAATGAATGGTTGAAGTTAGGGAATTGCAGTTTACCGGTTCCCCCAAGCTAAGTAGGCCACCCCAAGGGATGGAATTGTCATAGTGGGACATTCCTGCCTCTTGTGGGCCAAGAGGTGAGTTGTCATAGTGGGACGCTGCATGCTCTTGGGCTTAGATGGGTTGAGCAGTTTACAGGCACCCTCTCGAGACATTCCTAACAATTAAATCATAATTGATTATGAAATACGCATTTAGCATTCTTTGTTTTCTGACCAGTAAGAACAAATCTAGCAATGTGCATCAATGTGTATACTTTGTGTATGCTCCGTGTCTTCATGCATCAATGTGTATACTTTGTGTATGCTTTGTGTCTTCAAGCATTAGTATTCTTTGTGTATGAGTCTTCACATATTCATGCACATATTTTCAAGTGTATACTATATTTGGTTTATCTAGAATAACTAGAGAAAGATGAATTGGAGGCATGTTATCATGCAATCGTAATGTTGGGCAAACTCAATTAGGCACCACCACAAGAGGGTCTAAAATACTTTTCTCTTGAAAATAAGAGAAATATTATTTTCAGTCAGTTCCCAATCTCCCTCATTAAATCATAAGTAGAAAACATATTGTTGCTTAAGGACAAGCAAATTTGGGAGGGGTGGACTATCATGGACCATAATTTACGCATGTACAAACATATTTATACTTATATATATTTTGAATACCGTCATAGACATATTGATCATGTACCATCAATATTAAAAATAACAATAATTAATCTATGAAACTAATTAATAATGTATTATTAAGAGTAATTAATATTATTAATTAATTTAAATTTAAAATAATGAATTAATCAGTATATAATTAATATCAATATTAGTATTGATAATATCTATCTATATATTTAATAAATCAATATAAATTAACTATTTCATAGTATCCATATTATTAATATTATCCACATTAATAACATTAACCATATTTGATTGACTTCAGTAATAGTCGATTCTAAATGGATGATAATTGTAATGAGTCGATAAATGAGTCAACGATCGACATCACTAACAAAAAATGGTAAATAAATTAATACTAATAGCCAATGACTATATTGATTAAACTATTGTTAACCATGAAGAGACGTGAGAGGAAGGTTGCATCTCCTAGATAATATATATATATATATATAGTTTATAAATAAAGGAAGATCATCACTGGAAAAATCACCGAACAAGGGATATAGGGGAGTCTGCGGGAGATCAAAACATAGCATTATTTGATATCATTATATCATGGAGCCAATATCGGGAAAACCGCTTGAGACATTAATATTTATAATAACCCAATCCGTAACATATCAAATAGTAGAAAGTACCTTCTATACGTAGACAAAAGGAAGAAAATATTTACTATATCAAAGAGGGAATACCAGACGGTGATGCAAGAGCATTGTTTATATATTTACAAGACTTGAACAGGAAGAAGAGTGTATAGAATGATACACTCAGAGCTCACAATACAACAACAGCCAATAAGAATGAAGTCTCAAACAAGCCGCTACTATATAGACTCTGTTAAATTCAGTAATACTTCTATATGGGCCGCAATTTATACAGAGGAAATATAAATTATGGAATATATGAACTGGGAAAATATATATAAATATATATGTATTCTCATGATTATGAGAACAATAAGAATAACACAGATTATTTTCAGATAAACACATATATATGTGTATTCATATATATACATATATATATATATATATGTAAAAATACATACATAAATATATATTGTTAATAATAGACAATCAAAGACATGACAAATAATCAGATATGAGATTTCATATATAAATATATATATATATATATATATATAAGGATGAAATCAGAATTATATATTAGTTAAATTATTTGTGATACTCATAAGCTATTAATATTCACGTAGTTAATTCCTTAATCATCCGCTAATACAACTAAGCGGGTAGGGAGTTTGCAAGAGGAGAGGAGTAATTCGATCACATTGAGGCAATAGATCCCAAAATGGATGGGAACCATGAGGGGGCCTCTTGTAGATTGTTTCCATCCCAAGTGCAGTAATTCTACCATCTGCCTTAGGGCTGGTGATTAAGAGGAGTAGGAATTGAGGCTTAAATATGTGTTGTTTCTAAATATGATTTAAATGCATAATGATATATGATAATTATTGGCAACTGGCATTCTCTTAGTATGAAACATTACGAGTTGCCATCCCCAAGAGCAATACAAACCGTAATTGGGAATTCTAGAGTAAATCAAGAAAGATCCCAAAAAGAGAACATTACATGAACTTTGAATACTGGTCATTCTTGCAATCGGATTATTTGCTATTATAAGAAATTACATAATTTTAAATTAGAAAAACACTAATAAATGCAAGCATACAAGTGCAAAGTAAAGATACAAAAACATTTGAAAAAAGTGTTAAACTTTTTTTCCTTTTAAAAAAAATTAAAGAAAATAACTTTAAAAAGTCATCACCCGAAAAAATGCATCAAAATCTCAAAAAAATCATTAAAAGACCAAAGAATAGGTCAAATGCTCGCCTTAGACGCTTATATCTCCTTTGTAGAAGCTATCTTGCACTCCACAAACAATCCCTTTTCAAAAAAAACCACCTTGCCCTTCAAAATGCCAAAATGGAGACAAAATGAGATGAGAGAAAAAGAGAAAACAAAATGATATGTTGTTAGACTAAATGGTCTCATAAAGGGTCGTTTTAGGGTTTTGAGCAAAAAAAACACTTTATTTTATGTTTTTTAAGTCACAAAAAGTGATTGGGCCGCGGACGCAGCCGGGCGCACTCAGGATGTGCATCTTGTCCTGTGGATGCGCACCGGATCTCGAGAATATGAGCTATTTTTTGTAAGGGCGCACTCAATATGTGCATCCTGTCTTGTGGACACGCACCGGATCTCGAGAATATGAGCTATTTTTTTGTAAATTACACTTCCAAATATATCCCCCACCTCTTGGAATTTGTAAAATCCGTGTGGCATGTCTCCATAAAGGAGATCATTTATCAATTTTGAATCTTTAGTTTCCTTCCCCACCCACTGAACTTTGACTACTGACCATTCTTGCAATCTGATTTTTTGCTATTATAAGAAATTACATAATTTTAAATTAGAAAAATTCTAATAAATGCAAGCATACAAGTGCAAAATAAAAATGCAAAAACATTTTAACAAAGAGACTAAAGAATAGGGACAAATGGTTAACATAGACACTTAAATCTCCTTTGTGTTAGTTATCTGGCACTCCACGAACGATCCCCTTCGAAATCAACCACCTACCCTTTGAAATCCCAAAATGGAGACAAAATGAGATGAGAGCAAAAGAGCAAACAAAATGATATGTTTTAGGTTGAATGGCCTAATAAAGGGTCATTTTAGGGCTTTGAGCAAAAAAAATAACAAAAAAAACACTTTATTTTATGTTTTTAAAGTCACAAAATGTGACTGGGCTGTGGATGCACCTGAGCGAACTCGAGATGCACATTCCGGTCTGAGGATGTGCACTGGATGTGCTGGTTGCGCATCCGGGCACATCCACAGTCTAGGATGGGCATCCTAGACGCATATGGAGGGCGCATCCGGACCCAGTGCACACCTTCAAGGCGCACATCCGATAACTTAGGACATTGCTTATAGCAATGTGTATTTGCTGTCTCTGATTCAACACTTAATACAAGCAATAAATGATAGGTAACCTTGCCTATAGCAATATAGTTGCTGTGTCTGATGCTGATATAATAATTTGCAACAATGGTGTTTATGTTGTTTCTGATATGTTTTTTCCTTCCTTGCTATCACTGGTGCCATCTCTGGTCTATACTTATATGCTTGCAACCGAATTATGCCAATTAGGCAATTGCTCGAATGAGCAGATCCAACTAAGGATTAAAGCTTTATATGTTTCCAAATTCAATGATCATGTTTGGGTGGTTGGGAATGCCTCCTTATAACTTGTGTTTGGAAGTATAAATCATGTATAAATGACATGTTTTACCATCAACCTCTTTCCCTTGTATTAATCGCACCACTTCATGTTAATTATTAACCGCTATGTATTTTCCAGATTGGTTTGTATATACCAAACATAGCACCCTGTCAATATGAAAACCGCACCATTCCACAATACATGATCAATGTCTATTCTGGTCTTTAACCGATTAGTAATGCTACTACTGACATTGATCGATGTTTGATGATTAATATTTATCATTGATATCTGCCATACTTCACTTATTGATCTGAGATGAATCGACTAATTGATAATTAGTATTTATTTGTCTTAATCAATATTGTTAACCGATGATAGCATTGGTTATAGTTTGTGGTTGCTGACTAACTACTGTTTGCATTCATAATCAATATTCCTTTCATGCTCACATGTCAGATAGACCATTAATAATCCATAATTGTTTCATATTCAAATTGCTCTTGACTAAAGCAAATGCTCTCTCCTTAAGTCGATAGACTTTATGACTTATCGCTGTTATCAGTGACATTCAACGTTAGTCTTATCGTGCCCTCTCATGGCATAAGATTTGATTGACGTTTACTTGTATTATTTGCTGCTTCCATGATTGATCTTCCATGTCTTAGTCGGTGACGTGAATCGATGATTATTAATTTTGTGTATGCCTTAGTTGATTGACGATATCACGGATATGCTTAAATAATGACTTGCATCCTCCTTTCAAATGAGATCGCTGTGTCCTGCACTTGATAATCTTCGATTCCTGATAGAAGTTAATGTATCAATTACCACGGGAGATATTGTTGATTCTGAATGCCAACGTATATGTGTGCATTGCTTAATCTCGCGTTTAACTGTATGAAAGGATACCCAACACTATATTTGAAGTTGCATTTTGAAGACACTCAACCCGATATAGAAGATGTCAAACCCGATATCAGGTGGAGACGTGATTATTAATGATGTCACTTGCAATGTTATGTGCTTTCTTGATTCACAAATGGTACTTACTGATTGACTAAGTTCTCCTTTAACTATTGACTCCTTTCCATGTTGGATTGTAACTTCACCCTTTTAATACAATGCAATGCTTGTCTAATTGATGCTTAACACATCTGACTTCTTCAAGTACAATCTTTTGATTCATTATTGCAATTTTATCTCTCCAGAGACTTCCCAAAATTGAGGTAGTTGGTTAACAGGAAGTGAAAATGATGGGTACATCACAGAACAATCCATCAAAATGCATGGGATTGTTGTTCAAGGCTTCAAAACAGATAAAAAATATAGAGAATAAGGAAAACTAATCATAGTTACAGTATTTTGAAATTTAAAGTACAAATTTATTAGTTAAGTTCTTTTGAAAGCTCAAAATTTTTGGCTAAACTTCTTGAATTTTTTCAACTTTATAGAAAATTTCTTGAAATAATCTAATTTTTCAGTTACATTCTCAAAATTTTCCAATTTCCCTCCAAGTTCACAAGTTGCAATGGGATACATTTATCAGGCAAGTAGCAAATTGCAGCTCATTTAATGGCTACCCCTAGAGCTCTATAAAAGCATTATGTTTGAACTCAAAGTTCTATTTAACATCAAAAATTTCTTTGTTTTTCACCATAGAATTGTTTTCCAAATTTCCTCCATGTTAACAGGTTGTAATGAGATATTTTCCACAAGTATAAGCTCTAGACGCACATTTATCAGGCAAGTAGCAAATCACAGTTCATTAGAGGCTACCCATAGAACTCTACAAAAGCTTTATGTTTGAACTCAAAGTTCTATTTATAATTGAAGATTTCCAGTTTTTCTTCATAGAATTGTTTGCAATTAATAAGAATTTTCAATATTACAGTAAATCCATAAGTTCTAAATGCACATTACTCAGACTAGTCACAAATCAGAGTGCATTCAGGTGGGGCTATTTCATTTATATGGTTAATGGTTGAAGTATCAGAACATCTATCTTGAACAACATCAATGTTCCAAATTCAAGAAAGTCTCATGTTACAAGAACATCATCATCCAACCAGAGAATATAATCCGCATCCAAAAACGTCATTATTGCAAACTGAGAACCAACTCACCATTTATGCAGTAAAATGTATTTTTTCAAATCTATAAGCTCCAGATGCACATTGGACAGGCTAGTTCCTAGCCAAAGTGACTGTACATAGAAGTAGGACCCTTGAAAGACCTTAAGTATCAAGGAAAATTATCAATAGTGTGATTTCTGGGATGCCAGTTTGAATCTTTGAAATTGAAATGAAAAGGAAAAAACTGGTGAACTAAACAATATTTAAAGCATTTCAAAGTGCCAACTTTTCACTAAGTTTAGAAATTTCCAAATTTTCAGGTAATTTCTTCAAAAATTTCATTTTTTCACAAGTCACAAGTTGTAATGAGAGATTTGTAGAAAGATAAACTCACTGAGCACATGCTTAAAGTGAGTGCCAAACCACATTTGATTCTACTGGCTAGCCATAGAACCGTAGTCAGATAAGTTCTTGAAATTATTCAGTATTTTTCCATGTCCATGGCTTGTCATAAGATTTTCTTACAAAACAAATGCTATAGATGCAGATTGTTCAGGCAAGAGGCAAAACACTTTTCATTTATTTTATCTTACCACAGAACTCTATACAATGTTTGCATAACATGTTTGAAGAAGAGCTTAATAATTGAAAATTTCCAGTTTTTCAGCATGGACTTGTTCCCAATTGGTAAAAGTTTTATACAGCCAAGTGGTATAACAATCTGTAGAAACACATCATTGAAATTAATCACAAATCCCAACTCACTCTATTAGAGAAGGCGATGGTAAAAGGTAGAATGAAATCAAACATCTGATCTTGAATCATTCTGGCTTACAGAAGGACAAAATAGAAAGCAAGAAAAAAGTGTCACATTAGAAAATCATCATTGCAAAACTAAGAGCCACCTTACACCAGACATGCTCATGGATGGACATTCAAAAAGCCTGTATTAAAGTGAAAGGCTTTTATGGCCAATAAGAACTATAGGCTCTAGCTGCACATTGTTCAAGTTAGTGGCTAATTACAGTTAATTCTAGTGGCTAGATTGGAACTGTCAAAAAGACTAGTATCCAAAGTTAAATCATCCCTCAAAAAAGCACTAGGTTTTTATACACGTTAAAATTTTGTACTGAATGGATTTTTATTTTATGACCAAACTAGAGAAATTGAACCTCGCCAATCAATATACACAGTGAATACATTTGTCACATGAAACAGAAATGTGTTCACTTACAGCATTGCGAAGCTCGACACCCAGCTGCTGAATAACAAAGGCAAAGCTCCGAGAGACCTTGTGCAACATTGTGTAACAGAATGCCAAGTCTGGATCCGAAGGAATTTGCTTACTGGCATGTGTTGCTGCAAACTTCATTTTCAGCAGCGCTGGCACATCCTCTGGGTGCTTTAAAATGGCCCCAATGCTCGACATTTTTAGCCTAATTTAACACATTGCACAGATATTTACAATCATAACCTACTATAGCAAACCTTAAATCAAGCAAACCATATAATCAATATTCTAAATAAGCAATATAAACTTCTCAACATAAATGCAGTTTTTCTTTTCAACTCAATGTTTCAAGTGAGCTACCTTGCTAAACCTTGGGGAAATTAATACGATGAAGATATATGTTCTGATATTAGACATGACTTTTCCAGAGTCCGTGCAGATTATTTCTAGTTTTTGGATACAACTCTTTTTTTTTTGCATCAACGTTTCAGATCACTGAGTGTGATCCAAAACATTGATGCAAAAAACTAAACCCAATTGAATCAAAAAGCTAGAAATTATATATCTCGTGATCCAAAACTTCTATGTAAAAATCTTTCAACACAGGTTCTCCACAAGAACTTTACTACTTGTAATTAATCGATGCTGTCAAATCAAAGCCAGCAAAAGAACAATTTTAAAACTGTAATTAACTTTTAAGAAACTTTAATAAACAAATTTTAAAAATTAGCTGTAATATATCAAATCGTGGAAATGAAAATTGAAACCAACACCAATATCTTTTTTCCACTTGTAATTAACTCTCTGCACTCTTAAAAGCTCTAATAAATAAATACATTTTTTCAGGCAAAATAGATCAAATTGATGCAGAAAAAAATGAAGTCAGACACCAAAAGCATTTTATCTATTTGCAATTAACTTTTAAAAACTCTAATCAGAGAGGGAATTCTTTTTGGCCATGACAAAATTAAATCGATAGCAGGCACTTTCACTGTCTGTAATTCAAGCATACAAGCTTAAAACAAGAACTTCAATGAATAGGCCCGTTCATGGGTCGTTGAGGGTTCAACCTCCTTCAATTAAAATAAAACAGGAATTGTAGAAGCCCCCCCAGGATGGTTGGATGAAGATCAATTTTGATGGTGCTCCGAAGGGAAACCTAGGCTCATCAGGGGCAGGATTTGTAGTTAGGGATTTTAGAGGTAACATACTGATGCTAGGAGCGAAAAGCCTGCCGATGGGAACAAATAATGAGGCAGAGAGTCAGACAGCATTACTAGCTCTTAAGATGGCAATCAAACTACAAGTGAGGAAGCTCCATTTGGAAGGGGATTCGCAGATAATTATCAATGACATTATTAAGGGAGAGTCTGGAATATGGTACCTGAATAAGTATATTCGTAGGATCAAGTCCTTGCTGGAGGCGTTTGAGGAATTCAAAATCACACATGTAAAGAGGGAGGCTAATGAGGTAGCTGACAGAATGTCAAAAATAGGAGTCTCCTTGACAGACCAAGTGAAGGAGGAGATGGTAGAGGATTTTAGAAACATTGAAGGAGCAAATTTTGATTTATGGGATTAGAAGAGTAGTATAGCTAAAAGAGTAAGTG
The DNA here is from genome assembly GCA_018584345.1 of Thuja plicata. Lineage (NCBI taxonomy): Eukaryota > Viridiplantae > Streptophyta > Pinopsida > Cupressales > Cupressaceae > Thuja > Thuja plicata. The sequence goes on along the minus strand of MU223409.1, from coordinate 1,251,636 downwards.
ATTTGGAATTAGGCCGGATACCTTTATGTCCCTTAGTGTCGACTAGACATCTAGCCTTATTGCGAGGTTAATAAAGTGGCAAAACATTGAATGGGCTAAGTTGGTATGTGACTAAAAATGAAGAATTAGCAATCTGAAGTATTGAAGAGGACGGAGACCACGTGAAGGCTGGAGAATTTATGATTGCAGCAATTACATCCTAACAACAGGGGCGTCAAGATGATTACAAGATCTTGGGAAGGTACCGGAAGTATCTAGAATGGAGAGAAGCAGACTCAAATGAAATAAATATGGAGCAGCTGTGGGTAACAAGTAGTTGGTTGAGTGCCAAATTGAGGGGAGTTTGTAGGAAGAATGGAGGCTAACTTTTCATTGAATTCACTCAACCAGCTCCCAGCATTTAGAGGCAATGTAAGTCTGAGGAGGATAAAAGGGATTTTCAAAATCGATGATCCCTATTTCTAGCAATGTGTGGATATTATTCCCAGGGAAGAATTTTTGAATACAGACCTTCGGCCCAGAAAAAATCTGGATGTATCCTCGGCCTTTTTGCATGGGCTTTGTAATTGGGTAGCAGGGAGGAGGCCCTGTGGGTAGTGAAACAATGTGTGCAACTGAAATGGGCTGGTGGAATGGTCCCAATTTTGGGGAAATCAGAGCCAGGTGTTGGGATGGTAACAAGGGACGGGCCATGGAGGGCAGTGGCAAGATCTAGTCGCAGTTTTCAACCATTTTTGGTGTGGAGTACCACCAAGCTTAAGGAGAAGAGGATTGAAGAGGCACATGGTGGTTGGGAAGATTTGTTGGTTTACATGCGCTCGAGGGAGACAGAGCATGAAATCCAAGATGAGGAGCTGCTAAGGGTGGTGAAGAGAGGTAGGAAGAAGATAGTGGAGGGAGGCCAGAATGCAAAGGAAGGATTGACATCGACAAGTAAGCCAAGGAAGCGGCAGTTGGACACAAGGGGCGGTATGTTTATACCGATCAAGAACAGGGAGGCCATGATGAAGGTTTGGAAAGGCTAGTTTAGATTCAGATACTTTAACAGTATAGGTCTGGTATATAGTATGACTTTGTATAGCTCGTTTTGGCCCAATTTTGTTAGTAGTATGGGGATTAGATGGTATTATTGTAATGGGGTTCCAGTGCTGTAAGCACCTTTTGGCTGATGATCATGGCAATGTATGTAAATCTATAATCTGTAAGACACGGGTAGGGGGTAGTGGTTCAGTATTTTCAGGCTTTATTGACAGAGCTACCAACTTGAACAGTGGCATTTTTTGCAGTATTGATGTATCACTTTATTTTATATTAATACAAATACTAAAATTACCGATCAAAAAAAAACTTCAATGAATAAATATTTTATTTGCCCCTGCAAATCAAGCTGCAGCAGTGAAAAATGAAGTAAGCATAAAATGCATTTTTCTATCTGTGATTAATGCTCTCAACTTTTTCAGAAAACTTAAATAAAAGAAGAAAAAATAGCCACAATAAATCAAATCGCTGCAACAAAATTTTAAATCAGAACCAGCAGTACTTTTCTATACGCAATTCTCTCCCTAAGCTTTAAGAAACTCTAATAAAAAAACATTTTTCAGCCAATCTTATCTCGGCAGAAAAAAATGAAGTCTAACACCACAAGTCATTTATCCATTTTTAACGGACTGGAAAAGCTAAAAGGTATACGAAATTGATATTTTTAAGCCAAAACAAATCAAATCAATGAAGAAAAGTAAGAAAGTCGACTTTAATAAACTCTATTAAACAAATACGATTTTTTTTCTATCACAATCTATCAAATCTCTTCAGGTAAATTGAAATCTGCACGCGAAGCATTTTCTGTCTGGAATTAACTCTAAAAATTGTATTAAAAAAAAGAATATTAAGACATTTTGTTTCCCACAGCAAATCAAACCGCTACAGTAAAAATTGAAGTTAGGACACAAAGCATTTTTCATCCGTAATTAATTAAAAACTATCTTAAATACAGAAAAGGAAGTTTTCACGACACAATAAACCAAGTTGCGGCAGAAAAATTAAAGCCAGCGGTCGCAGCATTTTTCTCTGGAAAAGCTCTTAGAGCTAAATACTTTTTTTTCAGCAACCATAAAAACGAATCGCTGCAGAAATTACAAAAGTAGGCTCAAAAACTTTTCTATCTGCAATTAACTCTCACAATTTTAAAAAATACATGCAATAAAAGCATTCTCTCAGCCGCAACAAATCAAATCGCTGCAGAAAAACTCGAGGCCAGCTGAAGCAGAATTTTCAATCTGCAATTAAGTCTCTCAGCTTAAAATAATTCCAACAAACAGTCATTAAGTTTGCAGCAGAAAATCAAATCGTTGTACCAATAGTTAAGAGTATACCATAAGCATATAAATAAGAGTCAAGACAATTTTTTTGCCACGACAAATCGAATCTCTGCTTTAAAAGAAAAAAGAATTGAACTCAACATCACAAGCATTTACTCTATTTCGAATCGACTGCATAAGCTCAAAATCTCTAACAAATACGAACAATTTTCAGCCACAATGAATCAAATCGCTTCAGAATAAATTTAAATTTACCAGAAAATTTTCGCACGACAACAACAAAATCCCGATCTACAGTACTGTTAGAGCTATCGATTGAACAAAAAGGGTTTTGCGCTTGAAATTTGCTGGCCAGCTGGAGCCCTAGAGGTCCTGGGTTCGATCCCCGCCCAGTCCACTCTCCGAAAACGAAACAAAAAATTGCGCTTCTCAGTACGGCCTGCACGTTTGATTACAAATTTAGTTTTTGTTAATATTTTTTAGTTTTTTAAGTTTTTGTTAATATTATTATTTGCACTGCTGGAATCTACGAATAATATTAATAATTTCTGTGGTTTTTTGAAAGGATTTATTTTTAAATTCATCAGACATTTCCAAGCTGGCAGTGATAACTATAGTTAATATTCTGTTACAAACAAATAACGTCCGTATCTAACAATAAGAGTGATTTTTTCAGGTGTTGGATTTGTATTTTTTGTATAGGTCATCACTCATGACCCAGGCAGCGTGTCTCTTTTAGCCCTTCTAGACGACTCATGAGTCATATCCACGTAACATTCTTAATTCTTTATTTTCTAGAATATAAATGTCTTTTTATTGTTTTTTTTTTTAATTTTTTATATAATTATTTATCTTATATTACTTTAATAAATGTCTCTTTATAGTTTATAGTTTTTTTTAATTTTTATGTGATTATTTATCTTATATTACTTTAAATATATAGCTTATTATTATTATTATTATTATTATTATATAAAAGGTGATGAAAGAAGTCACATTTTAAGATCTATAAAAAGCAAAAGTCTTAACTAACAAATTAGAAGAAATAAGAGACATGATTCTTAATGGGCAAGAGTTATTAAGAACAGGGTCCAAGCTAATTTAAACTTACCTTCTTCATTTTCTTCTTTAGTAAGCGATTGAGTGTCACGACTAGGAGAATGATAAAAGCTAGATGCGAATTTTTTAAAGGTCATGCAATCACAAGCCTCGAAAGAGGTTGAAGGCAGACGAGGTGGCTGAGACCAACCACAAATAGTTTTGTCCCTAGCTCTTCTTGGAGGGGCCTGAAGCATGTGACTAAAAGTCATCTTTGTCATAGGCATTCTGACTAGATCCGCATCCACATCCACATCTACAAGGAAGGGAGTGATATTTGCTAGAGGGCAATTTGATGACACTCTAGAAACCATACACAAGGAATATTCCCAATGGTCCAAAAGCACGTGTAGATGAGCCACCTTGAGTGCAACTTTAGTATCTTGCACTTGAATTCGCTTGAGAACTTTGGAATAAATCTTAGTCTAGCTTAAAGAAAGAAGTGAATATCAAGAAAATAACTAGGTAAAATAATAATTTTTGTCTTTTCAAATGCTAAAAAGAATTTCGTCCTAAAAACGTGTTGAATCTAGATGAACTTAGCAATTTTTTTTTTGTTGTCTTTAAAAATAATTGTATGCCATGAAAAAGGTTCAAACCCAAAAGGTCTCAAGAAATCATGAATTCAATTTCAACAATTTGGGCCTTAGGATAAAGCTAGAATAAGTGCTTGAAAGTCCCATGTCTTTTACAAAATGGATAACAAGTATTGATAACACCCACTTGAATTAGCCTAGTACAAATGAGAAGACTTTAGTAGAGAATACGTAAGGCAAAACAAGCAAATTTTAACATTGTAGTGTCCTATATTGTAAGTAGTACAATTTTGGTCCTTGGCTAGACCCCATTTTAGTGTCAAAGGTTTACATGCATCATGTGTCTTTTCGCTATGCAATTAATTAATAAATATTTAAATTTGGCTCCTCTTTGGATTTAATTTCTATGTAGGTTGTTAATTTTAGGTGTGTCTCTTTAATTATTTCCTCTCATTTATTTTCCTCTTGCATAAATTGGTCCTATTTAATTATGGGTGACCTTTTGTATTTTTGTTGAGTTCAACCCCGACTTTGAGTACAATTTTGGAATCCTAATATCCCGATTGGATCCCAATTTGAATTTGAGCCCAGAATTGCTAGTATAGGGTGATTTTAAGGGTATAGAGCGAGTCTAAATTACCCCATACCTTGAAAGTCGCCCCATACTCTGTAGCTTGGGAGGAAGTTTGAATTACAATTTCCATCTAGGTTTGTTGCAGGAATTTTAATCCTAGTCGACTCTTTTTGAGTTGGGTTCCAAATGAGCTGGGTGAAGTATAAATACAAAGTTACCTCGCTCATTTTAGGATACATCCCCATCAATTACAATATCATCTCTATCAAACCTATCCTCAAGCAAGAACTAATCAAGCATTCAAGGTTTTTAATCCAAGGAGCAATCGAGGCAATTAATTCAAGCAAGGAAGATAAGGAGAGAAGTCTAGATCCAAGCATTAGCAAAGGCATCCATGTTCTTCCTATCCTAGATTTGAGGTCAACTCTACATCAAAGATCATTTCCAAGCATCTTCATAAGTGATTCAACAAAATGAAGGTTTGTGAAGGTATTGTATTTTATCAAGTCTCTACTACTAACAACACACTTCTTTTCCATTTCAAGCATTTTCAATTCAATTTCAAGATTGATTCATAAACAAGGGATTGACCAAGGGGAACCTCTTTCCATAACCATTTTTCTATTTTATACGTGTAGGTGCAAGTGACAGGCTATGTAGGTGCAAAGGCAATGGTAGAAAATTCAAACAAAGAGTTTCAATCAACAAAAAATACACTTGATCTTGATTGGTAAAAGGTGATTCATACGCACCCTTAACCTCCAGCTTGCCCCAGACCCTCAGAGGTTCCCCATACCTGCTACTCTAAACTGTAGTTCCAATCATAGGTCAATTACAATACTTATTTTCATATATGTTTGCGGATTTGGCGTTACTATTCATATCTACCTGCATGCTTAAATACCTAGTTTTTCTCTCCATACTTGTATTTCTCACAAATCAATAGAGAAGGAAGTTATGCATCCTCTTAGCGCTTGGGCCTACTAGATCATCATTCCTTCCAATGTGTGTTTAAAAATAGGTGTGAACTTCTTAGTTGGATTATTCATCCTAGTGATTTCCCCCGCATACCTATCTTCTTTCATCACATTTTGGTGAACCTAACACATCTTACATTCCCTTTAATTATGATTTGGGTGTCTAGATCTAATTTGTATGCATTTCTAATTTCATGATTTTAGATATCTAGGTTCACCTTCGTCACATTTTGGTGAACCCGACATCCTTACCTTTCCATTATGATTTGGTCTCTATATCTTATTTGTATGTTACATTTAATGCATGTAGAAATCTTTTCATATATTGTTACATTTGAGTTTTATGTGCACAATCATATATTAGCTTACTCATAGTGGATCTTTTTTTGCATAAACTTGATGTATGATGAATTATTTTCCTACAATCAATGTTTACATAATCAATTTGTTGGTAATTTGCATTGTTTATACATTTTCCTTTTATCTTTCTTTGTGTATGATTTTTATAACCTTGAGTCCCACATATAACATACCTGTGAGAAGAAGTTGTAGATTTGTGGGTTCCTTTAAAGGTGTAGATCATGAGTCCTCTAATGTCTTTCATAGTAATGTAGATGATACCTATATGCCTACTAATTACATACCTAATATTAATGAGAATCCCTCTTCACATTCTTATTATGATGAGGATGAATCACTAAGAGTGTCTCCTACCCAAGTGCAAAAGCTTTCTCGTGATTTTGGAAAACTTGAACAATGGTTAAGCCAAGAATATTATGATATTGAGGAGATCCCTTTAGTAGGAGGGGTGAGGAAGTTTATTCAAAATAATGGACATGGTGTTGATTTATTGTGTGGAATATCCTATCTTATTGATGAAAATCTTAACTCTATGAAAAGTTGTGATGAAACTCTTAATCTTTCTAATCTTAATATTGATAATTTCATTCATATTCCAACATCATTACCTAATGTGCTTACCTATATTCCAACCATCATTCATACCTACTTACCATAATGTCCCATTATCATATTCTAATTCTCCATATATTTCGCATAACATTCCACATCATTCATTATAACACATGTACAATACCAACATATCTACCAAACAAACCATTAAAAACCTTGCCCAAACTATTTTCTAACTAGTAACAATCTATCCTCAAGCAAGAATCAATCAACCATTCAAGGTTTTCAATCCAAGGAGCAATCAAGGCAATTAATTCAAGTATGGAAGGCAAGGAGTGATGTATATATCCAAGCATTAGTTAAGACATCCATGTTCTTCCTATCTTGGATCCAAGGTTATATCAAATGTCATTTTTAAGCATATTCATAAGTGATTCAGCAAAACAAAGGTTTTTGAAGGTAATGCATTTTATCAAGCCTCTTCTACTAGCAACATGCTTCATTTCCATTTTAAGCATTTTCAATTCAATTTCAAGGTTGATTCCTAAATAAGTGTTTGACCAAGGTGAACCCCTTTCCACAACCATTTTCCTTTTTTTCTATGTGTAAGTGCAGATGATAAGCGGTGCACGTGTGAAGACAGTGGCATAAAAGTCGGATAGAGAGTTCCAATCAACAAAAAATGCATTTGATCTTTTACTAATACAAGACGAGTCAAACTTTCCCCTAACCTCCAACTCTCTCCAAACCCTTAGAGGCACTCCATACAAGCTACTCTGAACTATAGTCTTGATCATAGGTCAGTTACAATACTATTTTTCAGATTTGTTTGTTGATTTTATGTTACGGTTTAGATCTTATTGCATGCTTAAATACCTTGTCTTTCTACCCATACTTTTATTCTCATTCCTATTTTGCATATTCATCCTTTCAAATTAATAGAAAATGAATTTTTGCATCCTCTTGGTGCTTGAGCCTCCTTGAGTCTATTGGGTCAACATTCATTCCAATGTGTGTTTGAAAATAGGTGTGAGCTTCCTATTTGGATCATCCATCCTAGTGATTACCCCTCACATACCTATTTTATTTCATCACAAACATAATACTAACTAACCCGATGGTTTGAAATCTATAATGCTAAGAGACTGTATAATATGGAAATATTTTGCAACCATATAAAGGTGAGAAGAAAACCAAGCATATCCCTTCTAAGGTCTATAATTATAAAATTATCAATCTAAATGTCATTTCAAATATTTTCATCATTGTATGAAACTTCTCTCCACAATTTTGTAAATCATATTAGAAGGAATACACTCAAGAAAAATCTAGGACAAATCAAAATCTTAATTAAAAAGCATGTAATTCAATGTAGACTTTAGTCATGTCAAAAGACTCCTAGTAGAATTAGAAAAAATACTTTTTGAAGACTTGAGTTCCTCTATTGTAGAATTCCAAGGAAGACACCCAATGCATCTTAGGAAAGGGGAAATCTCTCTATCCATAATATTGCATGGGACTCTAAGGCAAGGTTTACATTCACCCCCACTCTAACTAGAGATACAAGTTTGTTCTTAGTTGAGTGTTTCACCTTAGAAGAGACTCCAAAAAGATTAAGATATAATCCAAACTCTAAATTGGACTCTTAAGTGAGAAACAAAAATACCATCCATAGTTTCATCATTAGAAACATTGAAACCTCTAAACTTCTCAAGTTGAGATACTTACCTTGGAAGACATTGTTTTCCTCATGTAACCCACAATCCACTTTAGCTACGAATATGCCATCATCTTTAAGACTCCTTACTCAATGAAATGCATTGAATAGAGGAACCTTGTCTATTACAAATTTCAGACCACATAATTTCACATGCTTTCTTGCTCTTACTCTTTCTCTCTATTTTTAAATTAAAGGTTGTGATAATGTAAATGAACAAAATATGTTTACAATTTTATTAAATATATAAAATAATGAAAAAATAAAAAATTGTGATAGATTTTGGTAGATAATTTGTCACTAGTGTAGAAATCCATAATGATTGAGAAAATGATTTAATAGAGTCAATGAATAATACATTTAATTCTATGCCATACTGAAATCTTAAAGGAATTAGGGAATGAAATGGGAAACTTTATTGAGATTGGAGATTTTTTTTAATCTTATTCTAATATTAAAATCTTAGCGGACCTGGATATTAATGTTAAAATCTTGAAACCAATTGAACTAAGAACTAAACATGCCACTTACACCATTAAACCTATATTCTATCAGGGCCCGATTCACAATAAGAACATTTTTTATATGACAAAGGCACCTCATTTGAATAAGGCAAATGTAGGTAAAAACAATGCAGAGGTTCTTAGGAATAACACCATTATGGATAACAGCCCAAAGAAAACATAGAAGGTTAGCATCCATTTTTTGGAAGGAATAGGAGGTTGTACTATGGTAGGCCAAAATGAAACCCCCATCAAGCTCCCCAAGAAGAACAATCAAGATGCTCTTTCCAATTCTACTCAGCAAGATTTTAACACAGATTTAGTTGTTGTGGATAGGGAGTATGAGGAATATTTGAAAAATAGGTCGGCTCACGATTCTGAGGAATCACTAATTTAGGATTCTCTTAGTAAGGAAAGAAATATTGTAGATTTCAGCTATAGGAGATAAAATGAGAACCCAAAACAGGCGTCCTAGGCAACCTTGATAAGCTTAAAGAAAAATGCCAAGGAGGATCGACAACAAATTAGCAACCTAGAATCTATTCAATATGCATGAAGTAGCATTAGATGTGGAAGAAGGGGAGATTGTGGAAGAAAGTAATGAAGGGGACCCTATGATGTAGATATAATTCATAGTAGGGAAAGGTAATAAATATTCTTGACTAAGAAAATCAACAAGGATATCTCGAAGAGTAATAACTCCAAGCAGAATATAGTATTTATTGAAAAAGAGCACCCACAACCTGGGGAGAAGAAAGATAATATAAAAGCTAAGGAGGTAGAGGGGGGAATGGAATATAAGAGAGAAAGTGTGGAAAACATATGCAATGAGGTTATAGATAAGTTGGTGAAAGGGATAATTAGTAAGTTTATTGATATGGATGAGATTACGAAGCAAAAGCAAGAACTCATTATAAGGATTTTGGAAATGGACAAGGAAGAGGAAGAACAAGTACAAATGATTGAATAAATTTTTGAATTAGGGTAGAGGGAGGTGGAATGGAAGGAAGTACATCTAGGAGTAGCAAGATTTGAAGAAGCAAAGGAAAACCCAAATTGTGTAAGGATCAACATAAGGAGAGGTAGAAAATCCTTATCTTAATTAAGGGCCATGACTGGTAATGGAGAAGACTAGAGAAAAATAATTGATCTAATTAAGGTTGGGAAGGGTGATGTAGGATCATCTTGGGTCCTCGGTAATATTGCATCATCCAAAAACATTTATTTAACTGGTGGATCTTTGTTACCAGATTTGGTGTTTGTTTTCTGTTCTTGGTCACCGGTTGGGTAATTATTGTCACGATGGATTTTTATTGATCTTTTGTGGGTGCGGTCATGATATGGTGTTCATGGGATCATTGGGAATCTTTTCCTATGATCACAACTTATTTAGAGTTATTGTGCTTGAGTTATGATGGATTTTGTGACTGGGTTTTGAGAAGAAGTTTCTGGATCCAAGCAGTTTTATGTGATCGGTCAAGCTGTGTAGGGTTTTGGTAGAAGTGATGAAAAGGGCTTGTTCATTGCAGTTTGTAGAGTTAAATTCTATGATCATGCTTCTTGATTTGGCATGGTTTGAGAGATCATGTTGATTCTCTTTCGGTTTGTTGTTGTTCTTCATGACACTGGCTCTATGAGTTTACTGGTTGATTGATGGAGGTTGTGATTGGTGTTTCTGACCGTTGGAGCTAAATGGCATGATTTTTTAGAAAGATCTATGTGTGGCCAACTTGGGTGTTGGATCGATCCTTGTAAAATAATTAAAGGTGCCATTTAATTAGGGATTAGGCTGACATGGTCTAATACGTTTGTCTTGGGATATGTAATAGTTTATTAGGATGAACTATTGGTGGTTGTGTATAAATGTAATGTGTTGTAATGTGTAGAGATATCTGGAGAGATCTTAGAGGAGCTACTAGAATCCTTGGGGATGATAACTAGAATCCTTGGGGATGATAACTTGAATCCTTGGGGATGATAGTTATGAGATGTAGCAAATCGTAATATAGTTATGAGTTGAGTTTCTTTATACTTGGTCATAACCAAGAAGGCCTTACAACCCGACATGTATGAAGAAATTCTGGTGAATAAAGCTATTGTGTTTTGGTTCAAAGCTTGTTGTTCTTTGTTATTTCTATTGTGTTGAATCTTGCTACAAGATTGGACATCTCCATTAGGTATTTCTCTATCATTGACTACATAAGGTGGTATTAGAGCATAGGTTTGGATCTTGTGGTGGCTTCGATATGAAGTTCTCAATTTGTGGCATTCCTCTGCCATTGTTGTGAGGTGGCATAGAACGAATCTGACTCACATTAGCGAAGGATTTGCACAAGGCGGTCGGGAAGATGATTTGTTGTTGTGGTTGAGTTGTTCTTGAGAACTAGGGTTTTACAAGGGTTAGGGTATCATCTTTAGTGAATCAAATCACCAATTTGAGGTAGTAGCACCTAAGATTTGGAAGGATGTTGCTGAGAATGAATCCTAGGTTGATGGAATAGATAAAGGAAGATCTCAGAGCTGAGATTTGGAATGAGATGATCAGTTTAAGGAATGAGGTCATGAAATGGATCAGGGCTGACGTTGCTAGATTGAACAGGAATCCTCAATCTAATGATGGTTTTGAGGAAGCTGCAGAGGGATTTGGAGTTGCAAATGTTGCTGGATCTATTGGGAGTGATGGATATGACCGGTTGGTGAGACCTATAGAAAGGCTTGGTGTTGGTTATAAGTTGGAAGTATCTAACTTCTTAGGTAAATTGAATCCAGAAGATATGATTGATTAGATAGGTGGGTTGGAAGATTACTTTGAGTTAGAAGACATCCAAGACCCTTGGAGAGTAAGGTTGGCACAAATAAAGTTGAAAGGGCATACAACTTTTTTTAGAGTAAAAAGGTATTTGTATTTTCACTTATTAATTAAATAATTGTTGATTTAATTATTCAGTCACCTTTTTATCTCTAGTTTACTTAAGCTAAAATTTAGGCATATAATAATTAATTTTATTATTAATTATTATCATGCAACCTAGGTTTCTCCACCTTTTAGTGTTTGATCTCCTTTATAAGGATTGATCTCTTTGTAATTATTATTCCCTCTCTGAATGAATATTTTATCTTTCAGATTATTTTGAGTTTTGTCTCCAATCTTTGCATTTGTAACAGGTTATTTTGCATATAGTGGATCTTAGTGGTTGAATTCATCAAATTCCAACATGGTATCAGAGCCTCGTTGTTGCAGCCCATTCCTAATTTTTTTAAAGTTTTTGGAGCTCCGAGGGTTTCAAGTTTTTCTACGTTTTTTGTATGGATCTAAAGGGATTTTTTTTCAAAGCACTTTGAGTAGAAACTGACCTCACGGTTGAGCTCAAAACGCCCAAGAAAACCCTATTTCCCTATAAGGCACGTCCATTTTGGCCAAATTTACATTTTTAATGCAAACATTTTTTGCCTATACTGCCTTGGCACGCAAATCAAGAAAAAAAATAAAAAAAATTTATCGCCAGGCTACTAGCCCCAAGGACTTTTTTCTTTTTTTTTCTTTTGCCAAGCTCCTTTCACCTCCTTTTGCTATTTGCTCATAACTTGAGCAAATAGAGACCGTTTTTTTCAAACAAGGTAGTGTCAGAAAGCTATTTCCGAGATGAAGATTTTGGTAGGGGTTTCATTTCTAATTTTTTTTGTTTCACTAGTCTTTCTACCTATCAAACAGGGTACTTCTTTTCAATGCTTCCAGGCCTCTAGAATGAGTGTACAAACTCTATTTTTTTCTCACAAACACACGTTGGAATGCTCTTGACGAGCTCTCTTCAGATTTGAGATTTTTTTTTGGAGAATTTGATCGGGTATTTCACCCATTCATTCTGAAGCCTTTATTTCATTGTTTCTTCTTCTATTGTCTCAGTTGTACTGGGGTTTGGTTTCTCTCTTTGTGGGGGGGGTGTTTCTTTCTAGCTTCCTGTCATTTATCTCAGCAAAACCACAACACTCAAAAAAAAAAATGCAAACCCTTCTACATCTTTTGTCTAGTTCTGAAAGATATCTAATAAACATGCATAAGGTAAGACAACGGAAGATTCAACATCAGTTGAGCTTCTCACTCTAGATAATTTCCGTTTGTGGAAATCTCGTATGACTAGGCTTCTTCGGTCACGCGGGTTATGGTCTTGTTTGGATATCATTCAGCCAATTTTGAATCATCCTTATGAGGTCATGCAACACAGAAACAAGATGGATGAGACCATGGGTGTGCTTTCTCTACATGTTTTAGATAGCTTTCTCTTCCATCTTGATGGTTGTGATACCCCTCTTGATATGTGGGAGAAATTTCAATCTCTCTTTGGCACGGTCAATGAGTTTTGGGCACTTCAGATTGAGGCAGAATTGACAGAAATGGGTCCTAATTCATCTTCTTCCAGTCAAGATTTCTTGACAAAATTCAAATCTACCAGGTATCTCTTACAGGATTGTGGAAAGAATAAGACAGATGCAGAGTGAATTTACCTGATTCTTTCTAAACTTTGTGTTCCTTTTCAGATATTTTCTTCTACCTTCCATTCTACCATGGATGCCTTGGGTCTCAGATTTACCATGCCTACTTTTGATTTGTTTTGTGATCATTTGAATCATGAGTAGGACAAGCTATCTCAGCTTGATTCTCTCACAGGATCCAAGAACCAAGCATTGGTTTCCCAAACATCTAAGGAGAAACAAAAGCCGAAACCAAAGCCCAAAAAAGATTCAGCAGGAAGTGAGAGTTCCTCCAAGCCACCTCCAAAGTCTAATTCTAAATCACAGTCTCATCCTAAATAGGCTAAATCATCAAATTTTGGTGAGTCTTCCTCCAAGACTACAAAGTCCACTGATGAGCCTTGCAATTTTTGTGGCAAGGAAGGACATCTAGTTTCCAAGTGTTAGAAACAGTTAGAGGCTTTAGAGGCAGTTATGTAGCAGAATCATATCACCTCACCTTAGTCATCTTCCTCTTCCATAGGGAAAGGAAATTCTCTTTCTGCACAAGATTTTTCTTCTAGCGCCACTTGGATTATTGATTCAGGTGCTTCTCAACACATGTCTCACTATCAACAACTAGTCACCACACTTGCCCACAATGATACTTCACATATTGTCATTGGTGACTCTGCACAACTTGTGATTACAGGTTCTGGTATTGTCTCATTCTCTGGAGGTTGGTTACAAGATGTACTTCTTGTTCCTGACATTTTGAAAAACCTCCTTTCAGTTTTTTAGATTTGTCATTTTGGCTCTGGGAAGACATTTGAGTTCTCACCACATGATGTAGTTATTCGAGACCTCCATGATCCTGATATGATTATGGCTACTAGAAATGTAGATCCTGAGTCTTGCTTATAGATTTTATGGCTTTGAAAGTTCATATGATTCTGGGGTCTCTCTTGTGGCACATACAGATACAACAAGCAGACTCTGGCATGAGCGTTTTGGCCATGTCAATTACACATACTTACAACAAATGAGTACACATGCACTTGTGAGTGGGATTCCTCTGATTTCCTATACTGATGGTGTATGTTAAGGTTGTGCTCTTGGAAAACATCACATAAATAATTTTCCTACAGGTCACTCCACTCGTGCTAAGGCACCTTTGGATCTAGTACATAGTGATGTCATATCATTTATGACTCCTTCATTTTCAGGGGCTCACTATGTGCTTACTTTCATTGATGACTTTTCTAGGCATACTTGGGTATATTTTATCAAGTATAAATCTGATGTGTTTTATACCTTTTTTGTTTTCAAGACATTTGGGGAGAAGCAATCTGGTCTTTCTATCAGGAGGATACACACCGACAATGGGGGAGTATGTGAATTAGGCTCACTTTACGGGAGATGGCCAATTTTATGCTTTAGTCACGTAATATGCAGCCTTCCTTTTGGGATGAGGCAATCAATTGTGCCAACTATATTCAGAATCATATGCCTCATAAGGCATTACAACATATGACTCCTGAGGAGGCTTGGTCTCAGATCAATCCTAACGTTTCCACAATCTGATTTTTTGGTAGTGAGGCTTGGGAATTTATTCCAGATGCTCAAAGGAAATTCATGGAGAGGAAGAGCTGACCACTCATATTTGTTGGCTACTATGAGGATGTTAAGGCGTATATGTTGTTTGATCTTGATTCCAAAGAGGTCTTTTTTCAACTGGATGTCTAGTTTGATGAGCACTATCCTCTAATAGATTCCCCATCACCAGCTTCTCCCTCACTATCTACTCCTACATCTTCATCTCTTGAGATTATTTTTCTCTTGATGATGATTAAGATGATCCACCATCTCCACCACCACCAGCTGATCCAGGTATGCCCCAGTGGGCCCATTTTTTTTAGGAACATGTGTGTTCCTTCTGTTTATTTTGTTAGTGTAGTGTTGTTGGACGCATATGCTTTGTAAGTCATCTCGTGAGTATATTTTATTATCCCACATGCATAGGTAGTAATAATTTTCTAGATTGTACTTAGTATATAAGTGTGTATTGAGCCCTTTGATGGTACTGACAAATTTATTGTATTGAGCTTGCTCAAAGGAGGTTACCGGGCCTCGAAGTGGCCTGCGATCAATAGATTCACTCTGAGTTCTATTGTTGCTCTATATTTCTATTATTTTGTGCATGTTCAACATATTGTTGCAGGAGGTTCCTCTCATCTGGTATTAAAACACTTTCTTGGGCTTGCTAGGTGGAAATTATGTCAAAAAAAAATTTCCATCGTGGCCTTCAGGTTCATTTTTTTTTTGCATCTGGGTTCATTTCAAATTATAACATTTCTTGTTATTGCAGTACTTCATTTGAGTTGTTAGTATCTAAGTGATCTTTCCTGAGTCCATTTTTTATCCATATCTTCCTTGCTTTCTTCCTGTTTCCTCTCAAAGTTCCCCAAAACCCCTGAAATACCATTCCGCATACTTCCTTCCTTGAAGACCCTACCCAAATTCCACATATCGAAGTCATAAGTCCCTCATTTATCTAATTTTAGGGTTGTCCCTAACTTTTTCATTTCTCATCCAATCACCACCAAATCTGGCCACAAGGTTCATTTCCTAATTCTGCTCTTTTGTCCCTCTTGGACCGCTCATCCCATTCCACCTCCCCACCCCTGAAACCCTCATTTTTATTTTTCCCTTTTCATCAGAAAGTGTCCAACCACTCATCAAACCCCCATTAACCATCTGCATTTTTCCCAAATCCAAGTTTTCCCTAACTAAAAAAGTTTCTGTTTCTACTGTTCTACCCATTTCAAAAAATAAAAATTAAAAATTACAAAAATCCTACTGTATGGTTGTCACCCATACAGGAGAAAAAACCATGGACGAGGAACTTGCATCCCTCAAGACCAAACTTCAAGATCTGGATGACAAATTTCTCGGTCTCACTCTTTAGCATTCAGCCATGAACCGAAACCATTCTGGAGATGCTGGGTTCTCTTCTAGCAATTTTCGTGGACTGAAGCTTGATTTTCCTCGCTTTGATGGTGCTGATCCGACTAGATGGATTTACTAGGAAGAGAAATATTTTAATACTCTGAATATCAACAAAGTCCCACTTGCATCTTTTCATTTGGAACATGAAGCTCTTCAATGGTTCCGTTGGTACATCAAGGCTAATGAAGACCCAACATGGATAGAATTGTGTACACTCCTTTTGCAGTGCTTTGGTCCTAGTGCTTTTGATGACTTCATAGGAGCACTCAATAAAATTTTCCAAATAGGCATAGTAAGAGAATACTAGACAGGTTTTGAAAAATTAGCTAATCATACAGAGGGATTGTCTGATGAATTCTTTCGTAGTTGTTTTGTCAATGGTCTGAAGGATGCACTTCGATCTGAAGTAAAAATGTTCTGACCCACT
Organism: Thuja plicata; assembly: GCA_018584345.1. Classification (NCBI taxonomy): domain Eukaryota; kingdom Viridiplantae; phylum Streptophyta; class Pinopsida; order Cupressales; family Cupressaceae; genus Thuja; species Thuja plicata. Next base: position 1,235,116 of record MU223409.1, on the reverse strand, counting down.
ATAATGATGGAAGCCCTTGGGTTGGCTAAGTTAGCAAAGGAAAATATTAGTGGTCTACAATGCTCCAGATCTAGTTTTGTTCCATTCCAAAATACGGGTTCTCTACACCCTCAAGTCACGCCAGCTCCCAGAACTACTCCTATCAAGCACTTGTTTGAAACAGAGGCAAGAAAAAGGGCTTTTTTATAATTGTGATGAGAAATGGTCCTGGGGCCATAGATGTGTTCAACAAAAGCTCTATCTCTTGGATGTGGATTCTCCACCGGAACTGGAAGAGTATGTAGATGCTCACGAAATAGTAGATGATGAGGTTGAGCCTCAACAACCACTTGCTAAACCTCCTTAGCCAAAATCCCAACCAGAGATATCTGTCCATGCTTTGGTAGGAGTCACTACCCCACAAACCATGCGGGTTCAGGGTTTCTTCAAGAAGATCCCTCTTACTATACTCATTGATCCTGGTAGCACTCATAACTTCATTGACCCCCACATAGCCAAACAAGCTAATTGCTTTGTCCATCCCTACTCTAGCTTTGAAGTCATGATTGTCAATGGGGGCACTTTACCTTGCAAAGGGAAATGTTGCAATGTGCATCTCTCTATTGGAGATTATAACTTGCACTCTGACATGTTCTCCTTGCCCTTAGGTGGATGTGATGTGGTTTTGGGTGCCCAATGGTTACACACTCTTGGCCCCATTCTATGAGATTTTGTTGAACTTTGGATGTAGTTTTTAGCCAATGTGAAATAACACACTTTGAAAGGCTTACAACCAGGGTATCTCAGCATCATCAATTCACATCGTATGAAAATATTCTTAAGAAGAATTCACATGGTGTCATTGCTCAGCTCCATTCCATTTAGATGTAGCCATCAGCAGTCTCTAGTACTCCTGCAGATCTAAAACAAATTTTGGATAAGTATTCAGGTGTATTTGCTGAACCTGTGGGATTGCCCCCTTCTCGCCCAGAGGACCACCATATTTAGCTCCTTCCTGGCAGCATTCCGCCCAACATCAAGCCCTACCGCTACCCATTTCATCAGAAGACCAAAATCAAGATGCTCGTTTGTGACTTGCTGAAGCAAGGTATTATTCGCCCTAGTACCTGTTCCTTTTCTTCTCTAGTTCTGCTTGTCCAAAAAAAAGATGGGTCCTAGCGACTCTGCATTGATTTCTGAGCACTTAATCATCTCACCATAAATGATAAGTTTCTCATTCCAGTTGTTGATGAACTTCTTGATGAGCTTCATGGTACTCATTTTTTCTCCAAGTTGGATCTTCGTTCTAGGTATAATCAAATTAGGGTTAATGAGGAGGATATCGCTAAAATAGCCTTCCACACACATGATGGTCACTATGAATTTTTAGTCATGCCCTTTGGCCTCACTAATGTTCCTTCAACATTTCAGGTAGTGATGAATAAAATATTTTGTCCATACCTCCGGAAATTCATTCTGGTCTTCTTCGATGATATCCTCATTTATAGAAAAACCTAGGCTGAGCATCTCCATCATTTGGAGCTCGTAATGCAACTTCTCTCTGATCATCAACTCTGTGCGAAATAGTCTAAATGTGTGTTTGGCCAGGAGGAAGTGGAGTATCTCGGGCATATTGTTGCACACCAAGGGGTTCGGGTGGATCCTACAAAAATAGATGCCATGAAAAATTGGCTGCATCCTCAAACTCTCAAGAGCCTTCGAGGTTTTTTGGGGCTGACTGGCTATTACCGCAAGTTTGTCAAGAATTACAGGAAGATTGCAGCACCATTGAAATCTATGTTAAAAAAGGATGCTTTTACTTGGACCCATGTTGATGAGAATGTGTTTGAACAACTGAACCAAGCTATGTGCAGTACACCTATTCTTGCTATGCCAAATTGTTCCAAGCCCTTCACTATTGAGAGTGACACTTGCGGCAATGGACTAGGTGTTGTTCTCCTTCAAGATGACCATCCTATTGCATTCACTAGAAAAGCCCTTTCTGGTAATAATTTATCCCTATCTACATATGAAAAATAAATGATGGCTATTTTGTATGTTGTACAGAAGTGGCGACCATACCTCCTAGGGAGTCATTTTTGCATCAAGACCAATCACCAAAGTCTGAAATACTTCCTGGAACAACGAGTATACTCCCCTGCACAACAAAAATGGGTCAGCAAACTCATGGGGTATGGTTATGAGATCACCTACAAGAAGGGTAAGGATAATATTGTGGCAGATGCTCTTTCTCACACATTTGATGATCAAGCTTCCCTTTCAGTTATTTCTATGCCAATTCCCAATTGGTTAGAATCTATTCAACAGTGCTATGTCAGTGACTCTTCTTTATCTCAAATCATTCACCAATTGGCCAATAATCCTTCTATTGTACCACACAACTCTTGGGATGGTGCTTCTCTCTAATACAAGGGTCATCTAGTGCTTCCTCAGAATCCAGATCTACAATAGTCTGTCTTTTATGAACTCCATGCCTCTCCTTCAGCAGGGCACTCTGGGTTCCTCAAAACTTATGAGTGGGCAAGGCGGAACTTCTTTTGGAAAGGAATGAAATAGATGATTCAACAAATGGTGGCTGAATGTGATACCTGTCAATGCCACAAGGGTGAAATGACCCTCCTTCCTGGATTGCTGGAACCCTTGCCCATCCCTACATGGATTTGAACTGATATTTCTATAGATTTCATTGAAGGGCTTCCTAAATCAGGCAGCAAGACAATGATCTTGGTTGTGGTTGATCGTCTCTCCAAATATAGTCATTTTTGTGCCCTCAGCCACCCCTATACTGCCTCCTTAGTTACACAAATCTTCATGGACCAGATCTTTCGTCTTCATGGCCTCCCTTCTTCCATTGTCTCAGATCGCGATGCAACTTTTACCAGTAATTTTTAGACTAAATTGTTTCAGCAAACTGGCACCAAACTGAAGATGAGTTTGGGTTATCACCCACAAACTGATGGTCAGACTAAAATTGTAAACAAATGCTTGGAAACTTATCTTCACTGCTTCACTTATGAACAACAACATCAGTTGGCCAAGTGGCTTCCTCTTGCTGAATGGTGGTACAATACCTCTTACCACACTACATCTAAAATGACTCCATATGAAACAGTCTATGGTCAAGCACCTCTAGGGCTCCTTCCCTACACTTCCAGCAGCTCACCAGTCCAGGCAGTTGACACAGTTCTCCACACTAGGGATCGGATTCTTCACACCTTACAGGATAATCTTCGCATGGCCCAGAATTGAATGAAATAGTAGGTAGATCAACACCGTTCTTAGCGCTTGTTTCAAGTTGGGGATATGGTTTTTCTTCATCTACAACCATACAAGCAATCCTCCCTAAAACTTAAAGGGCATCATAAGCTGGCTCCAAGATTTTATGGGCCATATAAGGTTCTGCAGAAGATTGGTTTAGTTGCTTATAAACTGGAACTTCCTCCTTCTTCCCGCATTCATCCAGTATTTCACGTTTCTTGTCTCAAGCAAGTTCTTGGCACCAACGTCAGAGCACAAACTGCTCTACCTTAAATGGATAAGGAAGGATCCATTATCTTGGAGCTTGAGGCAATCTTTGACCAGCGCACTCGTCAGCTTCACTCTCGCCCCATCTCTAAGGTCTTAATTCAGTGGCATGGAATGAAACCAAAGGATGCTACATGAGAACCCCTTCTTCAGAATTAGAAACAATTTACACACCTTAAGCTTTGAGGACAAAGATTTTTTCTAAGAGAGAGGGGTTGTTAGAAACATATGTGTTCCTTCTGTTTATTTTGTTAGTGTAGTGTTGTTGGACGCATATGCTTTGTAAGTCATCCCGTGAGTATATTTTATTATCCCACATGCATAGGTAGTAATACTTTTCTAGATTATACTTAGTATATAAGTGTGTATTGAGCCCTTTGATGGTATCGATGAATTTATTGTATTGAGATTACCCCCTCGAAGTGGCCCGCGATCAATAGATTCACTCTGAGTTCTACTGTTGCTCTATATTTCTGTTATTTCGTGCATGTTCAACATATTGCTGCAGGAGGTTCCTCTCAGTTTTACAGTTGATGCAATAGGTTCTTTGGTAGGTGATCCTATAGATAGATGTAGTACTCAAGCTCAGACATCTAGTTCTAGCCTTCTGATTCATTCCATTTTGGATGACCCTCATAAGTTTTTAGAGGTGACAAGTCACATAGAGTGGGATAGGGCTATGGATGAGGAGTATTCTTCCTTGATGAAGAATCATACTTGGGATTTGTGTTCTCTTTCGAAAGGGATAAAGTTGGTTTGGTGTCGGTGGTTATACTATACCAAGTGTATTTCTGATGGCTCTTTTGACAAGTATAAGGCTTGTCTTGTTGCAAAGGGGTTTTCTCATGTGGAGGGTATTGATTACTCCGAGACCTTTGTTCATGTTGCAAAGATGAATTCTATTCACCTTGTACTTTCACTTGAAGCTTCACAGGGATAGATAGTTTTTTAAATGGATGTAAAGAGTGCTTTCTTGTATGGAGACCTCCAGAAGGAGATCTATATGGAGAAACCCCCTATTTTTATGCAGGACTCTTCCTTAGTTTGCAGACTTAAACATTAATTATATGGTCTCAAACAAGCCCCTCGGGCTTGGTATGAGAAGATGGAATCTTTCTTACTTTCTATACACTATACACATTGACATTCCTACCACACAGTGTATCTTCAATGTCAGGGGATTGATATTGTCATACGTGTGCTCTATGTTGATGATCTTCACATCAAAGGTAGCTCATCCTCCATGATTCAGAATATATAGCGAGCATTAATGGAGCAGTTTGAGATGACCAATCTCGGTCTTTTGCATTACTTTTCAGGCCTACAGATTATTCAATCTTCCGATGGGATTTCACTCCTACAACAAAAGTATGCTCTTGATATGCTTCACAAATTTGATATGCTTGATTGCAAGCCTGCACCTATACCATTTTATTCAGGATTTGTGTTGTCTTCCACATGTCCTACACCTCCAGTGGACTCCACTTTGTACAAATAATTGATTGGCATCTTGTTGTATTTGACACACACCCATCCTGATCTTTCCTTTGCAGTTGGACTTGTCTCTAAGTTCTCCCATGATCCTCATGAGAGCCTGTGTGTGTGATTTTTACACCTTCACGAGATTAGTTTATTTCAATCAATTCTATGGAGAAATATCAACAAATTAAGCTAAGAATTGAAAGGAAATCATTAAGAATCCCATGGCCTCTCTAAATAAGCATGCTAATAGAGAGCTCCCAGCCTTAATCTCTACTAGTGACAGTCCTAGAATGAGAAATTGATTATGATAAAGCCTATCTTTCTCACAATTCTCTCAAATGTGCTCTCAAATTCACTCAAAATGCTCTCAATTATCACTATTTGCAATGAAAATGCTACGAACTCTCAAACAAATTGCCTATAGTGTAGATTTTATGCATTCAAATGTCTAGGATATGTTATGCTTGCAAAATGCTCTCTATTTATAGGATTTTCCAAGGGTAGGTGGTAGAGTTAATTGATCATGGTTCAAATGGTTTCAAATGAGGGGACAATTTAAATGATTGTCTCAAAGGTTGGGACAAGATGAGTGGAGGAAATTGCAAAGATTAAATGAGTGGTTGAGATTGCAAAATTTGGAGTGATCCATGTGATTTGCCTTCTCAATTCTCACTGGTTCCTCAAATTCTTTTTGAAAGATAATAGGATTTAATTAATTTAATCAATTAATTAAATTAGCCATGTAGGGGAATAGGTTGGATTTGATTTTTGATTTAAAGTATATAATTAATTGATTAAAATAATTATATAGTTTGATTAATCTCTTTAGGCTTATATTTAATTAATTAATGTCATCGGTAATTGATCCTTTGATTAAATTTGATTTGTCCCAATTTGATTTAATAAATGTCCATTTGATGTGATTAAGTCCATTTAAATTGATTTAGATCAATTTGATGAGATTTGATGCAAATTTGATGAAAAATGCAGATTTGATTGATTAGGAAACACCTGACAAAATTTATGTGTCTATAAATGCTCCTCTTTGAATTGATGTGCGAAGCACATTGATTCAAAGAAAATTCGATGTCCTAGTTCTGATTGATACTTGATTGATTGTTTCAATTGATACAAAACCTAATTCAATGATAACTTGATTTGAGACTCTGATGCAAAGATTGATGTGATGCCTTCATGCAAAACTGATTTGAACAGGCCCTGATTAAAAGGCGTAAAATCCCCCACTGATGATAGTTTGAAATTTCAATGCCCCAAATTTTGATTGATGTTTGATGGAAAATATGATGCAGAATCTTGATTTGATCACAATTTCAATGCCCCAAATTTTGATTGATGTTTGATGCAAATTTGATTGATGATAGGATGTTGCCCCTGAATGAAAAACAAACTCTGATGTGAATCCTTGATTTGAATATTTGATGTGGATATGATGCCCCCCAGGAAATGAATCAAGATGATGTTTAGATGATTTGGTTGAGTTTGGGAAATTGATATTTATTTCTCGATAAAATCAATTTGAAAATGCCCCAGTCATGAGAGAATTTAATAATTGATAAAAATTTATTAATGTGTTGATGATGATTGGATATCACTTGATGTTAGTCAGAATCACTTGGTTGATGTTTTATTGATGTCAATCAGATAGGATAGGTAGGTTGATGGATTGATTAGGTAAAATGATAATTCACTCTCAAGATCTAGAGAGACGAACAAATGGATTGATTTTCTTTCCTCAAGGCCTAGAGTTAGGAAATTTGATGCACTCAAGATGAGCAAATAGATGATAGGATAAATGATTGAATTGAAATGATTGGATTTGATGGGATGATTAATGGGGGGAGGCTGATAGATAAGGTCATTTGATATGATTAAGGTGCAAATGTAGGTACAGGTAATGAAGAGAATTAGGTTGCCCCTAGGTGAGTAGATGCATAGTGATGATATCCTTGATGTAGCATTGATCATTTGATGGATTAGAAATTTGAGGACATTGATTAGGACTTTGATGATGTAACCATGATTAAATTCCACTCCCTTTCAAGACAATCCCATAACAACTCCAATGCAAGATTAATCTATATGAATGCAACTAACTGTCACTTTTGTCTTTGCGAAAGAAATGCAAAAGGAGATATATTTTCATTATAGAGCGTTTGTGGAACTAGGAGAAAGTAGAATCATCATTGACCACATCATGATAATATGAATACTACTTTCATCGATTTTGTAACCATTAGAAACTAGTACAATCCTCACTAGTTGAATAATCAACTATGGGAGTCTGAATACCAGTTTCATCGGATTCAATGTTGCAATTGGATTTTGGTATGAAGATATGGAAGATCTAAATGACCAAGGTATCCTTTTGTGTAAATAGACAGATATTGAATCCTTTCCATATGCATAATGTCCCCGGTGACTCTTTGATGGTCATGTCTTGAGACAAAGTTGCATATTTCAATGAATCAATCGTAAAACAATCATACAAAAATCAAGAAAAATGTCATGCTTTTATTATCGTTGATCTAGTTGAACATCATTGATTGGCTAGAAAGACATGACTTGAAAATTCAATACCTCATCAAAACCTTAGTGTTATTGTTGTATCCATATTTAAAATGGAACTTCATCCTTTTCAATCCTGTGGTTTTGTCAAATTTTAATCCTGAGAATAATAAGTCAATGAAGGTTAAGGATTACGTTGGTCTCAAAATTGGATGGGAAATTGAACAATGATGTAAATCAAAGGTTCAAGTGTATATTTAGTTGGTTTGATGCATTGCTTCATGTGAATTGGTGTCTGCTTTGCTGAAATCTATTGCTCTTGGATTAATGCCCCCAGTTGAAAATAAATGTGTTTTTCTTGGGTAAACTTCCAAAATATAGCAAAAGCTTAGTTTATGCAAGATGTAGCTCAGAGACTTTATGCAAGATTTTTATTTTTATTTTTAATATTTTTGGATTTATAGAGATTTTTTTTATTTTTTTATTTTTTAGAGATTTATAAAGATTTTTTTTATTTTTCAGAAATTACCAGCTCTCAAACAAGATCACATTGGTTTGTCCCCAATGTATAGCAAGGTATAGGACATGACAGATCGATGAACAAGCTGATGTATCGTAAATGGATAGGTAATGATGGATGAAGCATGTGTAGTGAATGTGACCCATAGGACCATCTCCTCAAGATTACTTAAGCTAAGGAAAAAGTATATAGCAATGTGAAGCATGTTTTTGGATAAGCAATGGAAGCCAATGATGCAATTCTAGATAGAATATGGGATAATGATATGTTGTCATGAAAGTGAGTGATCCAAAAGAGTGGAAATTTCAAGAGGTTTTTGATAATAAATTTTTTACTTTACGTCCTTCATTTCTGATCAAGACCAATGGATCAATTTGGGTAGGATGTGGATAAGATAGCACGATCAGGATAAAGGGGGGATGAAGGCTATGAGGGGATGGTTTTGGGATTATGGAAAGACTGGTTAGGAATAATGAAGGTGGATTGGGGAGAAGCAAGACCACGATAGGGTAGCATGTATGCAAAAAGTAAATAAGCCGATGGAAAGGATAACGATGTCAAGATACTTGATGCTCATGGATGTGTTCAACCTTGTCAAGATCAAAGGTAAAATAGGAAATATGGATGCAAGTGAGATAAATGATAGGAAGATGGAGGATAGCATGGATGAAACTTGCCCCCAAGTGTAGAGTTTTCATCATGGTACTTGCCCAAGGTGCCACAAGAAGTGGTTTTCACTATAGGACGGATTTATTTCTCTTTACTTTTGCTACGAAGGTGCATGTTTACCAGGTTTTCACCAAGGCACTTTTTATTTTTCTTTTTTCTATTTTTTTTTCATATTTCTCCAACATTTGGCTTTTTAGATAATGCTCCTTTGAAAGATCTGCAATAATAAATCATGGCTATGGATAGGATGCTCAAAGATATTGATAAGGTTATGAAAAAGGATAGATGTGGAGGGTAAAGGTATATGGTGGTTAAGGTTTTATGCCATAAATTGGAAAGGAGTGATGGAAAGATAAAAAATAGATGTTGGATAATGGATAGGAGGATCAGAAGAAGGTATGTTGAGGATGGAAATGTTGGCAAGATCAGATTTGACACACACTTTGAAGGGTGGTGGAATGATGGAGGAATAATGGATGAAGAAGGTGAGGATGTATCTAAGGTGGTGGAATTTGGGATATAGGAACCCAAAGTAGACTTGGAACGTGGAAAATGTTTGGAAGGAGATGGATTGAAAGCCGTTGGAAGCTTGCATGTCAAATTTGATTTTTATTTTGTGTGCTAGTACTTCAAAAGTGACTTGGGAATCCTTATAGTCTTTGATTTTTATTTCTTTTGTGATGCTTTTGAATGCATTTATTTAATGAGTGATTTTTGAACCCACTTTTTCTTTGATTATTTTTTTTGTTTGGTGGACCTTTGTGGCCTTTCAGATATTTCATTTTGTTTTTCATTCACATGTCGATTAGATGGGACATGGTGATCTTTATACACACGTGGGTTCTTGAAATTTTGCTTTTTATGTTGCACATCCAAATTTATTCCAAAAGACTTGGGAGTTATGGATGAATAGGAATTATATGGAGGGTTTATATGGATGGGTGTTTGGACATTCTTCAAGTATGTGTGCCTTCGTTGATCTTGATATATGATAGGGCAAGTGGATGGATAACTACAAATGGTAGGCGTGGTTGATGGAGAGATATATAGACCCAATATAGATGGAAGGTATGAAAGATTTAGCTTTGGGATATATGGACCAAGGATAGATTTTGAGGATGGTAAACGTTGATGCTTACATTTGAATGGAGGGATATAAGGTGTGAAATGGATATCAATATCTTTGGAGTGAGTTATATTGCCAAGTCTCTTATTTTCAAGATTTATTTTTATACCAATAGGCTCATGAGTAGCTTTCATAGGAGAAACTTTGATAGGATCAACCGAATCTTGAAGGGATTTATTATCATGCAAGGGATTTGGAGGAATGATGGTTTATTGAGGTGAATATGGAGGATCATGACAAGGAGTTGATGGGATACTTAGATCTTGACAAGGATCTTTAGATGGTGTAGAGAGGGTGCTTTGCTCTTGATTTTCAATATGTTCATTGGAAATAGTGGAGGGGATATCTTGATCTTGCTTAGGAAGTGGAGAGGTATGTAGCTGTTGAGGTGGAGAGATATCTTGATCTTGCTTGGGAAGTGAAGAGGTATGTAGCTCTTGAGGCGGAGGGATATCTTCTTGGAAGAAATGAAGGGTGCAAGGGGATCATCAAAGGTTTCTATTAATATGGGACCTTCATCAAATATGGGAGGGGATTGTATAGAATCTTGATCTTGATCTTTATTGATATTTGTTTCTTTTATCTTTGGATTATTCTCTTGACATGGAGCCACTTCTAAGGACAAGGTAGATGTTTGGATATGTGTGGGGAATGTTTGGAGGAATGATGGAGAATACTTTTGAATAGGCATTGAAGCACATGATAGCTTAGGTTATAAGATCTTTGAAGCAATGAAATGATTTTCAGCAAGATATAAATTAGCTTGGGTTTATTTTAGAGGTATCCCTTGAGGGTAGACATAGTCAACATGGAAAGTATCATCATTAGGATCACTCTTTGATTGATTAATTTTGGATAGTTGTGAAGCTTTGTGAGATGGATGAAGGATGAAAGGAGTAAAGGCTATGGGAGAAACCTTTCTAGATAGAGGTTTGTACATTAGGTATTGCTTGAGAGTGGTACCTTTCTCTTTATTATCTTGATCACAAATAGGATGGTCATAAAATTTCTCTTCATCCAAGGTAGGTTTGTTGTGCTTAAATGCTTCTTTTCTTGAAGAAGATGAAGATACAGATGGCCCATCATCATAAAGAAAAGGAAAAATTAATTTTAATGATGGCATGTTCAATGATGCATCCTTTTGTTTTTCCTTATTCTTCCTTAAGGTCAATGTGTCATAATTATGAGGAATTGTAACTCCTAATTGAGCTAACTTTAAGAAATATGCTTCTTTATCCCTCTTCAAAGTTAAGTGCACTATTTCCATAAACATGGGATCTTGGGATGCCTCCAATATTTCATCTTTAGTTACTTTGTCGTATTGAGTCCTATGGAGAATTTGATTTTGATTTTGATAATTATTCTCCACCATAGGATTGATTCGTTTCTCAAATAGATTCATCATTATAAATGTTTTTGAAGAATCTGATATATTTGTTGCACTGGACAGGAATAACTCTGGAAAGGGTATCCAAATATGATTTCAAAAATCTTTCCAAAGCCTCAGGGAATGCCCTATGTTTGGCCTTCTTTGTTTCTGGGAGTCACTTTAATGATGTGTACGTGTGACTTTAAGCTTGTGTACGCGTTACTTGGAAATATATCACACGTGATTCTGCAGTGTGCAGGCATTATTTTGCTATTTGAAAGCGTGATTTCAAAACTTTTAGGTGTTACTTGCCAGGAAAATAAGCGTTGTTTTATCAATTGCAGGCGTAACTTCAAATTATAAGCATTACAAGAATGTTTGTAGGTGTTGTTTAACTTGATGTACACGTTGTTTTGCTAGAAAAGTTGGTTTATCACAGTTTTTAAGGATTTAAAAGTATAAAGTCTATGATCAGATTTGTTGGATTCTGTTCTTTCTTGAAAATAAAGAGACAAACACAATACACACACCAATTTTCCTTTTTACTCCTAAAACACACGAGGTGTATGTTCTCGGATGTTTTCATGGGTCTTGCATGAAAATCTCTTCCAAGCAATCTACCTAAGGTCAATTTTGGCTTTTAAACATGGCTCTAAAAAGGTAGCTTGCTAAATTAACCAGGTTTTAGTTAACACCTCCATACTAAACTATGAAGAGTCTCTTATACCCTCATTACAAGGGCTTCCCACATGCATGAAAGTATGATTTTGTGCAATCCCGAAGGACTACTCGAGGAAACTAAGATTCTCAACACAACTTAGTCACTTCAACCCTTCGGAGATGAGTGCATTTGATTATAGTGGGTCAGATAGTATCATGACTTAAGTGATTGTCTCCCACTTGGGTCGTTCCCTCTCACCGCCTTCATAAAGGAATTCTTGGGAGGCAGGCCCTCTATGTATCTAGCAGGTTCATGAAAAAGCAAAAAATGAATTTAGTTAAGTAAGTTTGAGAATTTGATTCACTCAAAGAGTGAAGAGCATATCCCTATTACTCTCTTAATTCCAAACACTTCAATCACACTTGTTCATTTTTAACCTCTTGAAAAGGAGGTTTTTATAAATTGAAATGTGTTGTTCAATTTCTCCCTTTCTTTCTTCCACCCAAACTCAACACTTTTGGCTTTTTGATCAACTTCAAAAAGTTGAGAGCATATACCTAATGTTTTGTTTGAATGGACAACAATAGGTTGGCCCTATTAAGCTATATTTAAATGAAAATACCAAAATTTAATCAAAGTATTCTTGTTAAGTGAAATACCTCATTCGATGCTAGCAAAGGCTAGGCGCATTTTTGAGATTTCTGCTTTGTTTTTGCTTTTGCTTACTCACCTAGTGGCTATAGTTTGTCTCCTCCAACAAGTTACTCAACACCACAACCAAAGTGAAGAAAAACCAAAATAATTGACAACAAATTTAAGATCCTTAACAAATTTTTGCAAAGTCCAAGCTCAAGGATTTAAAAAATGAAATCAATTGAGAGAAGGAAATTTCTTTTGTAAGCATTACTAACTTTAATGAAATGTTCAAATAATGCTTCCTCTTCTTCTAAACTCTCCAAAATGATTGCATTAAATGTTTCTTTTGCATTCTTGTTTAAGAGCCTTACCTCTTTGTTCTCTCTTTTGATCCTTTGTTCGGGTTTCTGAACCTTTGGATGTCTATTCATCTACAAAAAAATCAATAAAACAACATCAATATTTTGTATTTTTTAATCTACAACTAAAAAAACATAGAAAAATTTAAGCGTCATTTAACAACTTGCAGGCATTATTTTGCACTGTATTAAGCATTGCTTTGCACTGTTCTAGGTGTTACTTTACCCTTTCTTAAGTGTTGCTTTAGTAAACAATAGGCATGAAAAGAATACGCAAAGGCGTAACAAAGCACTATAAATGCATGAAAAGAAAGTGCAAAAGCAGCAGAAAATAGTGAACAAGCGTTATTTCAAGGCTCCTATGCATCGCTTTACGAGCAAAGGCATCGTAATTTAGCTGCTAGGCATTGAAAGAAGTTAGACAATAAAATAGAATGAATCTTTAGGTGTCATTTCACTGTGTGCATGCATCATCATTTTGCTTGTAGGCATTGCTTTACCTGCAATCTGAAAAATAAATAAAAAATGAAGCAAAAATATGCAAAATATCAATAAAAAATGAGGATTAGAGGCCTAGAGCCCCACATTGGGTGCCATTTGTGTGTGTGATTTTTACACCTTCATGAGATTAGTTTATTTCAATCAATTCTATGGAGAAATATCAACAAATTAAGCTAAGAACTGAAAGAAAATCATTAAGCATACCATGGCTTCTCTAACTAAGCATGCTAATAGAGAGTTGTCAGTCTTAATCTCTACTAGTGACAGTCCTAGAATGAGAAATTGATTATGATTAATCCTATCTTTCTCACAATTCTCTTAAATATGCTCTCAAATTCACTCAAAATGCTCTCAATTATCACTATTGCAATGAAAATGCTATGAACTCTCAAATAAATTGTCTATAGTGTAGATGCTATGAATTTGAATGTCTAGGATATGTTATGCTTGAAAAATGCTCTCTACTTATAGGATTTTCCAAGGGTAGGGGGTGGAGTTAATTGATCATGGTTTAACCTTGGTTGAGTGATAAGCTTTCAAATGGTTTCAAATGAGGGGACAATTTAAATGATTGTCTCAAAGGTTGGGACAAGATGAGTGGAGGAAATTGCTAAGATTAAATGAGTGGCTGAGATTGCAAAGTTTGGAGTGATCCATGTGCTTTGCCTTCTCAATTCTCACTGGTTTGTCAAATTCTTGTTGAAAGATAATAGGATTTAATTAATTCAAACAATTAATTAAATTAGCCATGTAGGGGAATAGGTTGGATTTGATTTTTGATTTAAACTATACAATTAATTGATTAAAATCAATTATATAGTTTGATTATGATGACATGTAACTGATTAAATGTTTGAAGATGTTAAGTTGATGATCATGCAAGGCATTAAATCAGTTAATGTATTGTATTGTCATTGATGTCAACTTGATATAATTTGTATGGTCATGGAGATACTACCAAAGACTTCAAAGAATTCATGAATCAAGGCTATGCTAATAAGTAATGCATACAAGTCCAATATTCACTAAGTGACTAAATACACCGACAAAGTGCACCCGACGGTCAGAGTAAAAGAACAAAGTTATAGTGTTTCCTGACAAGGAAATGCACAACATTATCGACAAGCAGAGTTACAGTGTTGACCGACGAGCAAAACACAGAGTAACCTGACAGACAAAATTTCAGTGTTGCCCAACGGAGAAGACAAGGACAGAGATCCCAATGACAACTGAAGTCACACCGACAGAACAGTCAGTCATCACCAATGACTAACTGAAGTGTTGACTGATAGAACAAAGAGTTTAGAAAATGACAAAATACTTAGTTGTCAAGAAGCTAAAGATAGAGTTAACTAATACTTATCATTGTTTTAATCATCCAGATATTACAGAGATAAGTAATTGATTTAAAACTGCTTTATCCAGTTGGAAAGAAGATCTCTACGAGATTAGACTGGAGATCTGCTTTAAATCTATTGGCGAGAATTATGGAACACGCCAAGATCAAGAAATCCTAGAAAAGAGGAAATCATGTCTATAAGAGACAAACTCAATTCATTACGAATTGTGTGTGTGGGATGAACAAGAGAAGAGGAAAGATGCTAAAGAAAATCTGAAGGAGAAGAAAGTCTTCATTTCAATCCTGATCAACAAGCTAAAGTAAGAGCTAGATTCTGCAGACACCAATGAATAGTGAGACAAGCATCACATAGCAGAACAAGTGTGGAGCAAAGGTATACATTTGATTATATTGATCAGTGAAGTAATGGACCTACAATAGATTTGAAAATCTGCAATTGAGTTGTATGTATGAACAGATCATTAGTATTTCAGTTTAACCTTTGAAGCATATAAGCCTCTTAACCGAGTAGGACTTAAAAGTCTTTTTCAATTGAGATACATCCCAAGGAGCATAAAAAATTTTGATCACAAAAGTAGCATTGGATATGCCTGATACCTATTGACAGGCCAAGAGAGTTTGATAAAGGATAGTAGCATTAGATTCCATATACTAGCTAACAAACTATTTATAAATCCTCTAACAAGGTCACACCTAACAGTGTGTTTGTAACCTTTAACAGGGTTGGCTCCTAACATGGCTCACTTCAGAAGAGTGAAAAATTGGGGTACCAGTCCTAGTGGTTTTTTCCTTAATAGGGTTTCCACGTTAAAAATCCAAAAAATCCATGTGTTATGTGTGTATGATTCATCTCTTTACTGTTTTGTATCTTACATAGTTAATTCTGGATTTATCGGTATACTTTGCATATTTACTATATTTTGGTAAATAGATGGCTGCTTATCGGTAAACATACAGAAGAAGGTTTGATAGAGAAATGCGACAAGTAGTAAATTAATATAAGCATTTCATGGTATTCATATTGTAGGACAAAAGATAACTTAAGATATAATTTATGGTTATAAGATTCATAGAGTTGATTTAAGGATTAATTTTTGAGGCCACTGATTCACCCCCCCCTCTCAGTTATTACTAACAATTGGTAACATAGCTTGTGTTCTTAGAAAGGAAGGTTTCAAGACCTAAGCTAAATATCACAAGACGAACAAACGAGATGTGCCCAAGTTGAACAAAGATAATTTTGCTTCATGGAAGAGCAGAATAAGACTCCACTTATCAGGTATTGGTAATGATGTTACTCAATACCTAGAAACTGAATATGTGTTGCCCACAAGAGCACCAACAGTTGAACAAATGAGAGAGAAGCATGAACACAATGACATGATGATAGAGCTTGCTTCCTCACTCTCTGATGTTGAATTTGAAGATGTCAAAGAATGCACAACTGCAAAGAAGATGTGGGACAAATTGAAGCTTGTACATGGTGGTGACAAAAATGTTTTGAGAGCCAAGGCAGAAATCCTTAGAGGAAAGTTTGATGATCTCAAAATGAAAGAAGGTGAAAACATCACTCAATACAGCACAAGAATCAAAGAGGTAGTCAATGCTATTCGAGGAGTTGGAGGTGTACTAGAAGAAGATACAGTGGTAAGTAAAATTCTAAGAACCTTACTACCTACTTATGCTATTAGAGTATCTGACATTCAAGAAATGAGAGCAGTAGAAAATATCAATGTTATTCTAGATAGTTTGATTGGAAGACTGATTTCATTTGAGCTGAATAACTTTGATAATAGTGTCTTACCAAACATAGAGTCTGCATTCAAAACTTCTATGAGAATAAGTAAATCAAGTCACAAAAACACTATGAGAAAAGATAGTGATAGTGAAAGTGAAGAAGATGA
>MU223409.1:1204805-1218428 GCA_018584345.1 Thuja plicata | reverse complement strand
TGAAGCACTTATGGCCAGAAGAATACAGAGAGGCAAAGGTAAATACAAAGGTAAATTACCACTTGTTTGTTTTAATTGCAAAGAGATTGGACACTTTGCTGCAAGATGTACTAATAGAAGAAAAGATTATAGAAGTAATGATAGATCATTTGAAAAGAAGTCTGACAAAGGTGATTACAGAAGCTACCGATAATCAGAAAGAAGAGATACCCGCGACTATATGGACAAAGGAAAGAAGTCTAGTTACCTAGAAAAATGCAAAGATGATGATACTGACACTGAATCTAATGAAGACATCGAGATGGTGTTTGTGGTTGTAAAGGATGATTCAGATGATGATGAAGAAAGGTATGTAGAAACAACTCTCATATCTAAGGTTAGCAAAAATGATGTTTGGATCATAGATAGTGGTTGCACTCACCATATGACCGGTGATAAGCAAAAGTTTGAGACTTTTGAATACTAAAAAGGTGGTTCAGTAAGAATGGGTAATGACACACCTTGTCCAGTTGAAGGTAGAGGAACTATAATGGTGAATAACCAGATAAAATGTAAAAATTCTTATTGGGTAAATGGATTGAATTATAATCTATTGAGTGTTTCTCGGTTGAATAATTTAGGTCACAGAGTAGCATTTTAAAATAAGAAGGCAAAGATCTTCAATAAATTTGGAAATCTGATTGGTACCAGTGAGCAGACAAAGGTAACTTATTATATCTGAATGATAGTGACTCCACTTGTTTGATTGCTACAAATGAAGACATATGGCTGTGGTACAAAAGATTGTGTCATGTGAATTTTGACAACATGATAAATATTAGCAAAAAGAGAAATGTCAGAGGCTTACCGATGATGACCAAGCCCGCCAACATCATGTGTAAGAATTGTCAAAAAGGTAAAATGACAAAGTCTAGTTTTAAAAGCAAAACCCATACATTTGATGCAATTCTAGAATTAGTCCATACTGATTTATGTGGACCTATGAGGACAAAGAGTTATTATGGAGATAGATATTTTTTTCTCTTTGTTGATGATTACTCTAGAATGATGACAACCATGTTTCTAAAAGATAAATCAAAAGCATTTAAGATATTTAAATGGTACAAAGCAATGGTTGAGAAGCAAAGTGGTAAGGAGATAAAATGCTTAAGGTCAGATAGAGGAGGGGAATTTATTTCAGATGAATTCACTAACTTTTGTAATGAGCATGGAATCAAAAGATAGATCTCTGCATCGAGAACACCACAACAGAATGGAATTGTTGAAAGAAGGAATATATCCATAATTGATTGTGCAAGGACACTGATGATAGAGAAAGGCATCACCCAAATCTTCTAGAGGGAAGCTGTCAGTACTACTGTTTACACATTGAACAAAGTACAATTGAAGAAAGACACCAAAAAGACACCGTATGAGCTATGAGCTCCCGAGCAACAAATCATTGCACCCGAGCATCAGGCTGCAAATACCGACGATCAGAATATTACTCAAGATGATGCACAACTTGATGGAGAACAAAATGATGATCAAGCTAATAGACAAAGAGTTGTACCTGTACTTGCAATATATGTCAGAAGGAACCATCCACAGGACTAGATCATAGGAGATAAAAAGGATGGTATGAGAACTAGAAGTAAGTCTCTAAATACAAGATGTCTTATTTGTGATTATGAGCCCAAATATGTCAATGTTGCACTAGATAATGATGAATAGATAAGTGCTATGAATGAAGAGATTGAACAAATAGAGAAAAACAACAGATGGACACTTGTATCAAGACTAGATGACAAGAATGTAATCGATACAAAATGGATATTCAACAATAAGTTGAATGAGAATGGAGAAGTCACAAGAAATAAAGAAAGACTAGTATGCAAGGGGTATGCACAAGAAGAAGGAATTGACTATGGAGAGACCTTTGTACCCATTTCTAGACTAGAAGGAGTAAGAATATTGCTTTCTTATACTGCATATAAAGGATTCAAGTTATATCAAATGGATGTCAAGTCTGCATTCCTGAATGGAATACTTGAAGAAGAGGTATACATTAAAAAACCAGAAGGCTTTGTTGATCCAGACAAGAGGGACATGGTATGTAGACTACACAAAGCCCTATATGGATTGAAAAAAGCACCCCCAGCCTGGTATGAAAGACTTCATTCCTATCTTATAAGTATTGGATTTGTAAGAACTAGCGAAAACAGTAATCTTTACTTGAAGGAAGATACTGATGCTAACATTTTAATTGCTGAGATATTTGTTGATGACATCATATTTGGAGGCAATGATATGCTATGCAAATCATTTGCAAATGAGATGAGAAGAGAATTTGAGATGTCTATGTTTGGAGAGATCAAGTTCTTTCTTGGTCTGCATATCATGCAACAAGGAGAAGGTATTTTCATTACACAATCCAAGTACATCAAAGAAGTACTAAAAATATTCAAGATGGAAGAATCCAAACCAGTAGGAACACTGATGGAAACTGGATGCAAACTGACAAAGGAGGACAAGTCATTAGAGGTAAATCAAACTTTGTATAGATCAATGATTGGAAAACTCATGTATGTTGTACATACTAGACCAGATATTGCACATGCAGTAGGAATAGCTGCTAGATTTTCTACTAATCCCAAAGAGTCACATATGACTGTTGTGAAAATAATTCTAAGATATCTAAAGAATACCGAGGAATATGGCTTATGGTACAAAAGAGAAGGCAAATTTGAACTTACAATTTTTACCGACACTGATTGGGCTAGAAATCTCGATGACCGAAAGAGCACAACTGGAGGAGCATTCTTCATGGGTGATAGACTTGTCACATAGATGCAAGAAACAAGGATGCATCTCACAATCTACTGCAGAGGAAAAATATGTTGTTGATGATGCAAAATGCTCAAATATTGCATGGATCAAACAGTTACTGGAAGGTATGCATATGCAAATTCTAGAACCAGTAATTATCTACTGTGATAATACAAGTGCAATAAACATTTTCAAAAATCTAGTCATGCATGCTAAAACAAAGCATATTGCCATCAAGTATCATTATTTAAGAGAACAAATTCAGGCAAAGGAGGTGATACTTGAGTATGTGCAATCAAAGGAACAATTGGCGCATATCTTCACCAAGCCACTGCCCAAGGATGCATTTGAGTACTTGAGGAAGAGACTAGGGGTCAGACCCTTGTCTACTGGTTAGTAAGATGACTAGAAGGTTGCATCAGCCTATGTATTATCAGAATATCATTCATGTTGATGCAAGTAGAGAGATGGAATTCAAAGATAAATCAATACACATCAAGGTATTTATCGACTCTGAGCAACAAAGGTATTTCTGATGGATTGGAAAATTCAAGGAATATATTATGGATAGAAGGATCCACTTGACATAACTGTTAAAATCTTGTTTGAAAAGATAAGATGTTTGGCATTAATGTCAAAGGGAGAGAGATACCTCATTATCATACTGACAAAGGAAGAGCAAAAAGAAAGGGAGAGAAAACATCAAAAGAAAGTAGAACAATCAAAGGGAGAGAGTTTGACACAGAAGGAGAACACATCACATCAGAGAAAGAAAGATTCTACATCCATCCAGTGAAGGGATTGAAGATAGAAAGAAAGCTGCAAGAATCAAACCAAAGCTATTGGAGCTTACCGATAGCCAAACATTTGTAATAGTTACATTAGGAAAGCTTGATGAAACTTTATATTTCATATTGTATTAGCATTAGTATAGTATGATAATGTAGTATGTTGCCATCAATGCCAAAGGGAGAGATTGATGGCATGTAATAGATTGAATGTTTGAAGATGTTAAGTTGATGATCATGCAAGGAATTAAATCAGTTAATGTATTGTATTGTCATTGATGTCAACTTGATATAATTTGTATGGTCATGGAGATACTACCAAAGACTTCAAAGAACTCATGAATCAAGGCTATGCTAATCAGTAATTCATACAAGTCTAGTATTCACTAAGTGACTAAGTACACCGATGGAGTGCACCCAACGGTTAGAGTAAAAGAACAAAGTCACAGTGTTGCCCGACGAGGAAATGCACAACATTACCAACGAGGAGAGTTACAGTGTTGACCGATGAGTAAAATACAGAGTAACCTGACATATAGAATTTCAGTGTTGCCCGACGGAGAAGACAAGGATGGAGATCCCAATGAAAAATGAAGTCACATCGACGGAACAGTCAGTCATCACCGATGACTAACTGAAGTGTTGATCGACAGAACAGAGAGTTCAAAAAATGACAAAAATACTTAGATGTCAAGAAGATAAAGATAGAGTTAACTGATACTTATCATTTTTTTAATCATCTAGATATTACAGAGATAAGTAATTGATTTAAAACTGCTTTATCCAGTTGGAAAGAAGATCTCTACGAGATCAGACTGGAGATCTGCTTTAAACCTATCGGCAAGAATTGTGGAACACGCCAAGATCAAGAAAGCCTAGAAAAGAGGAAATCACGTCTATAAGAGACAAACTCAATTCATTACAAATTGTGTGTGTGGGGTGAACAAGAGAAGAGGAAAGATGCTAAAGAAAATCTGAAGGAGAAGAAAGTCTTCATTTCAGTCCTGATCAACAAGCTAAAGGAAGAGCTAGATTCTGCAGACACTGACGAACAGTGAGACAAACATCATAGAGCAGAACAAGTATGGAGCAAAGGTATACATTTGATTATATTGATAAGTGAAGTAATGGACCTACATTAGATCTGAAATCTACAATTGAATTGTATGTATGAACAGATCATTAGTGTTTCAGTTTAACCATTGAAGAATATAAGCCTCTTAACCGAGAAGGACTTAAAAGTCTTTTTCAATTGAGATACATCCCAAGGAGTATCAAAAAGTTTGATCACAAAAGTAGCATTGGATATGCTCGATACCTATTGACAGGACAAGAGAGTTTGATCAAGGATGGTAGCATTAGATGCTAGATACTAGTTGACAAACTATTTCTAAATCCTCTAACAAGGTCACACCTAACAGTGTATTTGTAACCTTTAATAGGGTTGGCTCCTTATAACGTGACTCACTTCAGAAGAGTGAAAAATTGGGGTACCGGTCCCAGTGGTTTTTTCCTTAACAGGGTTTCCACGTTAAAAATCCATGTGTTATGTGTGTATGATTCATCTCTTTACTGTTTTATATCTTACATAGTTAATTCTGGATTTATTGGTATACCCTGCATATTTACTGTATTTCGGTAAATAGATGACTGCTTATCGGTAAACATACAGAAGAAGCATTTCATGGTATTCATCTTGTAGGATAGAAGATAACTTGAGATATAATTTATGTTTATAAAATTCACAGGGTTGATTTAAGGATTAATTTTTGAGGCCACTGATTCACCCCCTCTTAGTTATTACTAACAGATTAACCCCTTTAGGCTTATATTTAATTAATTAATGTCATTGGTAATTGATCCTTTGATTAAATTTGATTTGTCCCAATTTGATTTAATAAATGTCCATTTGATGTGATTAAGTCCATTTAAATTGATTTAGAGCAATTTGATGAGATTTGATGCAAATTTGATGAAAAATGCAGATTTGATTGATTAGGAAACATCTGATCAAATTTATGTGTCTACAGGGCCATTGGCAAGATGCCAAATGTATTTTGCAGTATATTTGGGGCACTACACATTTTGGAATTCACTACACATTAGGTTCCCCACACATCATTAGCTTCACTGACTCAGATTGGGATGGTGATGCTAATGATCGAAGGTCGACTTCTAGCTTTGTATTTTGCCTTGGTTTTGGTCCTATCACATGGTCTTGCGAGAAGCATACTGCTACTATATTATCATCTATAGAGGCTGAGTACCGAGCATCCGTGTTAGGAAGTCAAGAGATTTTATGGCTTTGTCAGTCTATGACTGAGTTTGGGTTTCCTCCTGATAGTCCCACTATTCTTTGGTGTGACAATCAGAGTGCCATACACATTTCCCACAACCCAGTGGAGCATCAGCACACCAAACACATTGAGATCCACATGCACTTCATCAGATAGTTGATTCAGGATGGTGCTCTCATCTTGGAGTACATACCTACAAAGGAGTAGGTTGCAGACATCTTCAACAAACCTTTGGCATATTTGTGCTATCTTCAGTTGCATGCTATGCTATGGGTGAAGGAAGTTGTCCTTGGGGGGTCTCAGTGAGGAGAGGCATTCCTTCATATTTTTTCAGCATGCTTTTTCCATCTCTTTTTGGAGTAGAGTTTTTCCCATGTTGTTTTCTCTATTTATCTACTTTACAGAGATTTGGTTGTGATTGGGTACTTGATCAACCCTCTTTGCTGGGACCCAAATTTACTACTTTCAGTAGTTTTTTCTAGGGTTTTAGCTTCTCCCTAAGTTTATCTTAAGGGGGGTGTTAGAGTAAAAAGGTATTTTTATTTTCACTTGTTAATTAAATCATTATTGATTTAATTATTCAGTCACCTTTTTATTTCTAGTTTACCTAAGCTAAACTTTAGGCATATAATAATTAATTCTATTATTAATTATTATCATGCAACATAGGTTTCTCCACCTTTTGGTGTTCAATCTACTTTATAAGGATTGATCTCTTTGTAATTATTATTCCCTCTCTAAATGAATATTTTATCTTTCAGACCATTCTGAGTTTTGTCTCCAATATTTTCTTTTGTAATAGGTTATTTTGCATACAGTGGATCTTGGGGGTTGAATTCTTTAAATTCTAACAACTTTGTGGTGGAAGGAATTGCAGAATGATAGAGAAGAAGAAGGTGAAATGAAGATCACTCGGTGGAGGCTGATGGTTGCAAATTTGAAAGATAAATTCAAACCTGAGGAATATGAATTGGAGTTGTTCAAAATGTTACAAAACCTGAAGCAGAAGGATATGAGTTTGAAGGATTATAATGAAGAATTTTACAAGGTAATCATTAGGTCCAGTGACAGAGAACTCTCCAAAGAGAATGTGGCTAGGTATGTGAATGGTTTAAAGTTTACTATTCAAGATGAGATTATTATGCTGAATATTGGATCAGTTGAGGAGGATTATCAGTATGCCCTGAAGACAAAAGATAATTTGAATAGGAAACAACATAATAAATCTAGAGGAAGGGAGAAGCAACATGTTGGTGGTGATAAGGGAAAGCAAGTAGCTGAGGTAGAAGCTAAACCGGTTGCACCTAAGGAGGGTAATGGCGGTAAAGAGTTCAGGGGTACTTTCTTTAAGTGTAGATTGAAAGGACACAAGTATTTTCAGTGTAAGAAAGACAAGAGAGTTTCTTGTGTGAGTGAAGAAGGTGGAGCATCTTCTGGTGAGTCTGACAATGCTCATGAAAATGGGGAAGCTCTTATGCTCAAAGATTGAAGGTGAATAAGGAGGCATAACCTTGTCAATGTAAGAGTTTATTCAGGACCAAATGCAAGGCTATCAGTAAGTGTTGTGAGGTGATAGTGGATATTGGTAGCACTGACAACTTAGTTTCTAAAGAGATGGTGCAGAAGCTTGGTTTGAGAAGACTAAGGCATCCATGTCCTTATAGGATTGGTTGGTTGCATGATGATCATGTGGTGGAAGTTAGGAAATGGCGCATAGTGAATTTTTGCATCGGTTCTTATAAAGATGTAGTATTATGTGACATAGTGGTTATGAGTGTATGTCATGTTTTACTTGGTAGACCTTGACAGTATGACAAATAGGCTATTCATGACTGTAGACAAAACATAATTACCATTAGGAAGGATGGAAAGAGGTGTAGATTGATTCCTTTGATGAATAATGAGGAGTAGGTGAATAATCAGAGTCTTTGTAGAAGGTATGAATTGAGAGAATACCTGAGGTGTGAGCCTACAATTGGATCTGAGTTATTTGCTAGACCTGGTTGATGATAGGAGGAAGGCAGTGCAGGTTGCAGATGAGGAGAATTTGTGTATGAATAATAAGTATGGGATTATTTTCCCTTGTTCTTTCATATTTTCATCAGACTTTCTCATGGAAAATATTTTTGTACCCTAGGTGTCTGATGCAGGAGCATCTTGGGTCCTTGGTAATCTTACATCATCCAAAAACATTTGTTTAATTGGTGGATCTTTGTTACCAATTTTGGTGTTTGTTTTCTGTTCTTGGTTACTGGTTGGGTAGTTGTTGTCGTGATGGAGTTCTATTGATCTTTTGTGGGCGTGGTCATGATATGGTGTTCATGGGGTCATTGGGAATATTTTCCTATGATCACAACTTGTTTGGAGGTACCATGATTGAGTTATGATGGATTCTATGACTGGGTTTTGAGAAGAAGTTTCTAGTTCAAAGCGATTTTCTATGACTGTGATTGGTTGAACTGTGAAGGTTTTTTACAAGAGAGATGAAAAGGGTTTGTTCACTACAGCTCATAGAGTCAATTTCTATTATCGTTGTTTTCAAGGTAGAGTAGTTTGAGCTATCATTTTGATTCTATTTTGGTTTGTTGTTGTCCTTCATGACATTAGTTTTGTGAGTATATTGGCTGATTAAAGGAGGTTACGATCGATGTTTCCAACTGTTGGAGCTAAATGGCATGATTTTCTAGAAGGATCTATGTGTGGTCGAATTGGGTGTTGGATTGGTACTTGTGCAATAATTAAATGTACCATTTAATTAGGGATTAGGCTGACTTGGTCTAATACATTTATCTTGGGATATGTAATAGTTTGTTAGGTTGACCTGTTGGTGGTTGTGTATAAATGTAATGTGTTGTAATGTGTAGAGGTATCTGGAGATATCTTAGAGGAGCTAGTAGTATCCTTGGGGATGATAGTTCTAAGATGTAGCAGATCGAAATGTAGTTTTGAGTTGAGTTTCTTTGTACTTGGTCATAACCAAGAAGTTCTTTCAACTTGACATATATGAAGAAATTCTGATGAATAAAGCTATTTTTTGGTTCAAATCTTGTTGTTCTTTGTTATTTCCCCTATGTTGACTTTTGCTGCAAGGTTCAACATCTCCATTGGAGATTTTTCTGTCCTTGAATGCATCAAAGGGGAAGGTCCTTCCCATAGAGAAATGAGAGTCATCATGAGGAATTTTAGGGGCATTTATTCCCCTAACAAGCAACAGATTGTTAAACATTGCATATCTGAAACTAAGGCAAATATCATAATGTTGCAGGAAACCAACTTGAGTTAAGGAGAAATAGATATCTTCAATAAAAAACTAGGAGTTTGGAATATGGTAGGAGTCCCAACTATTGGGGCTTCAGTAGGCATGACAGTCATATGGGACCCTAGGGTGGTACCCTTCTCAAAATTAGAGGGCTAGTAAAACTGGATGAGTGGGTTAGTGAAGAGTATTAGAAGCAACCTTCAATTTGTGTTAATCAATGTTTATGGACCAACCCAGAATAAAGATAATATTATGGTTTAGAAAGAGATAGAGAGGTACTGAAGAAATACATTGGAGAAAATAAGCATCTTAGGAGGAGATTTCAATGCTATTTTGGACCGTAGACAAAAATGGGGAGGAATATCTAAAGTAGCCCAATCTACATTTGAGTTTAGAGATTGGGTAAACAAAAACAATATGCTGGAAATTGAGATAGAAAATGAAGCATTCACCTGTAATAATAGGAGACTAGGGTTCAAACACATTGTAGAAAAACTAGATAGGTTCTTCCTTAAAGGAGTTTGGGCATAATTTCCCTTTACCCTTTCAATAGAAGTGCTCTGATCATTTCTCTATTCTCCTTAACATCATAGAAGACACACAATCCAAAAGATGCCCTTTCAAATTTGAGAAGATGTCGTTGAGAGATGAGAAACTGATCAAATTAATGGAGGAATTGTGGAATGAGGTAGAGGTGTTGGGTTCTAAACAATATTGTTTGGTATCAAAATTAAAGATATTAAAAAACAAACTATTGGAATGGAATAAAAAAAAATCTGGGAACATCTTTGAAGCAAAAATAAGGATTGAGGAGGAGCTAGAAAGTGTGAACAATAAGGTAATTAAGAAGGGTATGAATGGGGACCTTTATATGGCAGAAAATAAATTGCTTAATGAATACGAGGACATATTGGTAAAGGAAGAAACCTTCTGGTGCCAAAAATCTAGAGAGACATTGTTTGAGGTAGGAGACGAAAATACAATTTTTTTAAAGCAACACTAAGTTGTGGAGAAACATTAATAGGATAACGAAAGTAAAGAACAACGATGGAGTCATTGTAGAGGATCCAAAAAGCATCACTAAGGAAGTTGTTAATCATTTTGAGAACCTTTTGAATATCTAGGAAGGTTCAGATTTGGTATGTGTATTGTCGAAAAATGGAAGCACTTCCATTTAGGACTAGTTTAGCCCTCCGAGTAAGTTCTTTGGGGTCATGTAAAACACCTTGAATGGGTCTTTGACTTGGATCTGGTTTTTCCCCTGTCCTACCTTATTTTCCACTTCTCTCCTACCTATTTCTAGTATCCTGCTATGAGATTTTGAGGTTCTTGACCTCAGGGTCAAGGTCGACCTTCTTGGTCAAGCTCAACCTTGACCCTGACCTAGGTCAGGGTCTTGGTCAAGCTCAACCTCGACCCTGACCCAGGGTATAAATTTCAAATTCCAAATATTTATGGATATAAGGGTTTGGAAAGAATTATTTCCCGCTTTCAGGTCTGCTGTTTTGGGCTCCGAAGTGGTGACTCTTAAAAAGATATTTAATATAGGTCCACTTCTAGGGGTATGAGCCTAATTGGAATTTAATTCTCATATGTCGGCCTCTCTAGAAGTTTGTTCCCTATAATAGTATATAAAGAAGCCTTTCTCCTCTGATTTTCTAAGACTTGAGGACATGATATGATAATGGAATGATAATCTACACATAATCTATCAAAGAATTCAAGAATTAAACCATTCAAGATTCAATTCATCAAGGAGATCCATTGGTAGCCATTAAAGGATTCAAGATCTATGGAGCCCTCTTATTGAATATTTCTCCATCCATATCCAGTCAAGCTTCTTCCTATTCCAAGATCCATTCAAGATTGTTAGGAATAAGGTGTCTCAACCTTGGATAATTCCTATTCTTATTATTTGTTTTATAAAATGTATTTCTTGAAAATAATGTAATTAAGTGCGAATGTACATGTCTAGTTGGCATGTTGATGTGTCACTCCACTTGATGTGTCACCATCTTGAATTGTGTGTAAGGAGATCATGGCTGAAACGGTTATAACAGATTCCTATGACACGTAAGAGCTATTTTTAGAAGACTCAATGATGGGTGAAGACATGCAATGACATGTGGCAACTGATAAAGTTGAGTACTGTACACTCTTCCATAATGGAAGTTGCCCTAAAAAGGAAAGCGCATGATATAAGCATTTTTTAGGGTTGCAGACAGTGATAGAAAAAGAGTGTATTATTGGTATGATCATGTGCTACTGGATTTGTCTTTGAGTGTCGATTGTCTCCTGAAAGAACTTGCATTGCAAGTGTGTTGTAACCATTGTGTTGAAGATAATACATTGTGCAGGTTTTGGAGTGCTGGGGTTTTTTATCGAAAGGTTTTCCCCAGGGTAAATCATTGTGTCATTCTCTATTTTCTGTATAAATGGTATATGGCTACAATATCATTGTTAAAGTAGTTAACGAATCTGAACTTGTAAGGATTTAAAAGAATTTGCACAATAATTTCCTTTAGAGATTAGTGTAGGAAGCTGTTTCCGCACCTGAGTTTCCTTACAAGTGGTATCAGAGCCTGATCAAATTTTGATCCTAGTTGTTGGGTAGGGTTTTTTGAACTAATCTCAAGTTGAGTGGGAGTTTTTTGTAAAGAGCATTCTGAATCTTATTTGCAGATTGAGATGGCAAGTTCCTCATACAGTAGAATGGAGGTGGAGAAATTTAATGGCACTAATTTTGAGTTGTGGAAACTCAAGATGGAAGACATGCTTGAAGACCGTGATCTATGGGAGGCTACTTCACTTGATGTGAGACCTGTAGTGATATCTCAAGAGGATTGAGAGATCAAGGATCAGAAGGCTAAGAGTCTCATCAGACTCTATCTAGCAGATGTCGTTCTTCTAAATGTTCTTGATGAGACTACCACAAATTCTTTGTGGAAACGGCTTGGGTCTGTGTATTAGGCCAAATCTCTGGTGAATAAGTTGTTCCTAAGAAAGAATTTGTATTCTTTAAGAATGGAGGAAGGCAGATCCGTAATTGATCATCTCAATGCATTCAATTTATTGATTGCACAATTGGCATTATCTGGTGCCAAGATCGAGGAGGAGGATCGATGTATGACCCTGCTTTGTTCCTTGCCATATTCGTGGGACCATCTTGTGATGGCTCTCAGAAGTACTATAGTCACATTTTGTATGGATGATGTGGTGTCTTCGCTGCTATCTGAGGAGATGCGAAGAAATACTTTGGATTCGTCTAAGGAAGCCCTTACTGTTTGTGGAAGATCCAACGAAAAAGGAAAGCAGAATGACAATAAGTCAAAGAAGGGCAGATCCAAATCCCGTGGGATTTCTAAGACTCCTAGAAAGTCCAAGGTGAAATGTTTGAACTGTGATAAATCTGGGCACTTTCAGAGGGACTGCAAAGAACCAAAGAAGAAGAAGAAAGGCTCAGATTCAGCTTCTGAAAAATCTCAAGAAGATGGAGATGATTTTATTGCATCTTTGGCAGCCCATGCATCTGATAAAGTGTGGTTGGTAGACTCAGGTGCTTCTTTTCACATGACCTCTCATCGAAATTGGTTCTCAAAATATGAAGAGTTTGATGGTGGAAAGGTGTACTTGGGTGATGATTCTCACCTAAAGATATTTGGACGCGGAAGGGTCACTATCAGATTTCCTGATGGACGAGTAAAGGGAATCAACAGAGTTATGCACATTCTGGGTTTGGCATGAAACCTATTATCTGTAAGTATGTTGAATGATGTAGGTGTGCAAGTTGTCTTTTCAAAAAATGGATGCAAGATGATGAGAGGTTCTATGGTGCTCGATAAAGGTACTAGGAGAGGTACTTTGTTTCAGCTTGATGTATGCATTGCTCAGTGCAATAGTTCTTCTATTTCAAAGAAGAGAGCGGCTATCACTTCATCCCCACCATCTAAATGAGCAGTAAAGAAGACTGTGGCAATGGGTTCTGATGCTAGTGCAGTAAGTGTACCTAAGGGTGCAAACACTTTGGAAGGCAAGCTTCCTACAAAAAAGAAAATGTTGTGGCATATGAGATTTGGTCACATTGGTGAGAAGGGTCTTAGGACCTTGAAAACTAAAATATTGTCGAGGGGCTAAATGATTGCAATCTTGAATTTGATTTTTGTGAACATTGTGTTTATGGTAAGCAAAATTGTGTTCAGTTCTACTCTAGTTCTCACAAGTCTTCTGGACTTTTGGATCTTATTCATTATGATGTATTTGGTCCTGTAAAAGTTCCTTCTATCTCCAGTTTTGTATATTTTGTATCTTTTATAGATGATTATAGTAGGACTTGGATATATTTCCTGAAAAGTAAGACAGGTTTTCAGTCGGTTCAAGGAATTTAAGGCTCTCATGGAGAATCAGACTGGTAAAAGAATCAAGTGTGTGAGAACTGATAATGGTGGTGAGTTTTGTTCCATAGAGTTTGAAC
>MU223409.1:1181329-1200112 GCA_018584345.1 Thuja plicata | reverse complement strand
TGCCTTGCGAAGAATCCAACTTTCCATGCCAGAACGAAGCACATTGATGTGCAGTTTCACTTTGTGAGAGATATGGTGGAAGATGGAAAGGTAAATTTGGAGAATGTAGATACTGTGAAGAATGTTGGAGATGCATTAACAAAACCAGTGGGCACTGTGAAGTTCAGATGGTGTTCGGAGTCTATGGGCCTTCTGGCCTATATCGGTTAGTTCCTGTTATGTTCCTATTGCTCTTACAAGGTGTTCGACAAGTGGGAGAATGTTAGGAATAAGGTGTCTCAACCTTGGATAATTCCTACTCTTATTATTTGTTTTGTAAGATGTATTTCTTGCAAATAATGTAATTAAGTGTGAGTGTACATGTCTAGTTGGCATGTTGATGTGTCACTCCACTTGATGTGTCAACATCTTGAATTGTGTGTAAGGAGATCATGGCTGAAATAGTTATGACGGATTCCTATGACATGTAAGAGCTATTTCTAGAAGATTCAATGATGGGTGAAGACATGCAACGACATGTGGCAATTGATAAAGTTGAATACTGTACACTCTTCCACAATGGAAGTTGCCCTAAAAAGGAAAGCACATGATATAAGCATTTTTTAGGGTTGCAAACTATGATATAAAAAGAGTGTATTGTTGGTATGATCGTGTGCTACTAGATTTGTCTTTGAGTGTCGATTGTCTCCTGAAAGAACTTGCATTGCAAGTGTGTTGTAACCGTTGTGTTGAAGATAATACATTGTGCAGGTTTTGGAGTGCTGGGGTTTTTTACCGAAAGGTTTTCTCCAGGGGAAATCATTATGTCATTCTCTATTTTCTGTATGCATGGTATATGGCTTCAATATCATTGTTAAAGTAGTTAACGAATTTGAAATTGTAAGGATTTAAAAGAATTCGCACAATACTTTCCTTTAGAGATTAGTGTAGGAAGTTGTTTCCGCACCTGAGTTTCCTTACAAATATTGGTGTTGAAGATCTAAAGGTAATTGATTTGAGACATCCTAAATCCTACATTCTACATCCATTTGGAGCATCCATACTTGTGGATTCAAGGATCTGAATCCTTCACAAGGGTTTCAACATAAACAAGGTGAATAGTTATATTTACTTTGTTTATTACTGCAATTTCAATTCTATTTTAAGGTTAATTCCAAAACTGGGGTTTGACCAAGGAAAACCCCTCCCCCAACAAACAAAACCATTTTTATTGTAGGTACATGTATGGAAAAATGAATTACAGAGCATATTTGGATACCCTTTTCAAAAAACTTTCAGGATCCATGAACAAATTTTCTGTCGGAGCAGTGCAGGTCAAGGTCGACATAAAGGGGTACAATTGTGCCCTTGTATTTGGGTCAAGGTCAACCTGACTCAGAAAATAAAAAAATTTCTAGGTTTTCTCCATCTCTGTGTTGTTGTTCCAGATCCGGTTGCAGAATTTCCAAAAACTCAGTACAGACACCAATAAATAGGGATTTCCATATCTTCTATACTTTGAGGTTAGTATTTGTCTTCATTTCAATCAAGGTTTTAATCATCTTAGATCTATTACACACTCTCCTTCTCTCCTTAAAAATATGGGAATGTAAGGTTTTCCTCTTTCTTCTTATTTCCAATCGATTGATTCATTTGTGCATTGACCATTTTCTTGTGGTTAATCAATTTGGATCTTTCCTTTGTAAATTTGAGCTAGGAGGAGAATCTTACCTTCCCCAAATTTTATTATGTAAAGGATATTATTTAGAGGTGCAAGTCTCTTGTACCATTACCATCATCATTATTATTTTTATCCTTTACAGTACGTTATAAAATGGTTTTGACAAGCATACCCAAGATTATTTTTGCTGAACAAAACAAGGCATTGAATGCTAGGTTCACTAAAGAATAAATGGAAGAGGTTGTGATGCAGATGCAACCAGAAAAACCCCAAGTTCCAGATAGCTTCCCTAATTTCTTCTTTCAAAATTATTGTCACTTTATCGGTGAAGAGGTTGTTGGGGCTATGGAGGGTGTTAGGAATTCAAGAAATCTACTAAAAGAAATAAACAACACCTTCCCATATCTCATTCCAAAGAAAGAGAAAGTGGATAATTTTGATAAATTTAGGCCTATATCTCTCTATAATACCCTGTACAAAATCCTTACGAAAACCATTGCCAACAAAATCCAAAAGCTCCTCCCATAACTTATTAGTGAAGAGAAAACTAGGTTTTTTCAAGGTAGATCCATCTTTGATGGAGTAATAATTTATCAAGAAGTCATCCAATCATTCCAACTAAACCATAATCATATCATGTTAATAAATATTGATATAAGAAAAGATTACGATAAAGTAGATTGGCACTTCTTATGTAAATGCCTAGAGGTGTTTAGCTTTTTGAAGCAATGGATCAACTTGATCTTTGAATGCATCTCTACTCCTAGAATGTCAGTATTAATTAATGGATCACCAGAAGGATTATTTAAGATATCTAGAGGGATAAGGAAAGGAGACCCTCTCTCCAATTTTGTATTTATCATCATCGTGGAAGAACTACGTAGATCAATCACGAAGGCTAGAGAAAATGGTAAGATTAAAGGCATTAAAATAACCTTTGATCTAGACCCAACTACTCATAATTTTTTTTTTGATGATACAATGCTTTATGGGGAAGGAAAAAGACAAGAGGTAAGGTAGATAAATAATTTTCTTAATTATTACACAATATCATCGGGAAAGGAAATTAATGGAGAGAAGACTGAGATCTTTTTCTTCAATACAGAAAGAAGTGTAGAAAATGATATTTGCAGCATTTTGAATTTCAAAAAAGGATACATACGTTGCAAATATTTAGGGATTACTTTGGACAAGGGGAAAAAATATAGGAAACTTTGGGATCACATTACAAAAAAATTAAGGATAAAACTGAATCTTGGAAAGGAAAGTGGCTCTCATTAGCAGGTAAGGCCATTATGTTAAAAACTATCTTATCTACTCTACCAATCTACCAATCATCGTGTATAAATCTTCCAACCAAGAAAAGAGAGTAAATAAATAGAAGTATGAGAACCTTCTTTTGGAAATGAATATAGGATAAGAAGAAGATGTCTTTAGTATCCTGGGATAGATTGTGTAGCCTCAAAGAAGAGGGAGGATTGGGGATTAAAAACTTGAAAGAGAAAAGTAGAGCTTTGGGCTCTAAACTAGTTTGGAGGATGTACAAAAATGCCAATGTAAAGTGGGTAAGGATTCTCCAACATAAATATTTTCAAGCTAATGACACTTTGGCCATTTTTTAGGACTGACTCCCCTCCAAAAGGATCACAAATTTGGACCTTTATGTTAGATTGCAGGGAAATCTTCTCAAATAGATTAACTTGGGATATAGGAAATGGAGAACATGCAAGGTTTTGGGAGGATTCATGGGGTGGTTACCCTTCAATGGAAAAAATACATAATTTTGAGAATTCCAAAAGGTGCTTGGAAGCTTAGTTGGGGAAGCATGTTAGAAACTATATCGAGGGTGACTTAACAATTGGATGGAAACGGAAATTAGTAGACAATAATTGTATTCCTAAGAAAGAAAGAGAGGAAATAAACATAATTCTTAGTGGTAGAAACATCGCATTTCAACAAGGGGAAGACAGGTTGGTATAGGACGGGTCCCAAATAAGTGAGTATTGATGAACTTATGGAAAGACATGTTGTCAATTAGTGCCAAAACACTTAGTCATCATAGAGTTGACTAAGCCAACAATGGAACCCGAGCAGTTAGAGTGTAACCCAAGCAGTGGCAGTGTCGACTGAGCAGACAATGGTAATTAGTATTACCCAAGTGATCAATATAACCTAAGTACACATTGTTTCCTGAGTGCCAGAGTTTACTATGCTTCCCGAGTGACAACATATTGCCCGAGTGCCAATATATGGCCCGAGTGGACTACTAGACCCGAGTGACAGTTTTCAGCTGACTTAGATTATATTGTTTGATATTAATCTATCTTACGGAAGCTGACTTACAGAATTATTTGATTTGGATAAGGTATAAATATAAGGTATTTTGTTTATCCAAACAAGTGTGAAATAAGTGTTTATGCAAATATGAAGTGGTAGACTAATTAAGAGGCTACAATAGTATAAAGAATAGCAGAGACTCATCTATCATATTCAGGTGATTAGTTTTATATCAAAGGATCTTATTCAACAAATAATATTTGCATTAAAGATCATCAATTGGTTCATCCTAACAAGTGCATCAACAAAATCCTCTAACAAGGTGGACTTAACAGTCCTTTAAAAATCTCCTAATAGAGTTGCATACTTAATTGTATTGTACTAAATCCTTTCACAAGGTGGAACTAACAGTCTTTATTGCTCCTAACAGGGTGTTAGTAATAACTGAGAGGGGGGGGTGAATCAGTGGCCTCAAAAACTTATCCTTATTCTAACCATCAATCAAATAAACCTCAGATTATTATGTCCCTACAAGATGCATGCCATGAGATACTTATAATGATTATCTATATGTCAGTTTACCTTGTCTATCCTTATTCTCCTTGATTACCAATAAGCAGCATAACTATTTATCGAAATACAGTAAATATGCAGAGTATACCGATAAATCTAGTGTTAACTATGTCAGATATAGAACAATAAAGAAATGAATCATACACACATAACACATGAATTTTGAATGTGAAAACCGTGTTAAGGGAAAAAACCACTGGGATCGGTACCCCAATTTTTCACTCTTTTGAAGTGAGCCCTATTCAGAGCCAACCCTGTTAAAGGTTACAAACACACTGTTAGGTGTGACCTTGTTAGAGGATTTTACACATATAGGTTGTCACTTAGTATCGGGCATCTAATGTTGCCATCCTTGAATCAGCCTCTCTCTTAGACTGTCAATAGGCATCGGGCATATCTAATGCTACTTTCATGAATCAACCTTTTTGGTACTCCTCAGGATGTACCTCAATATATAGAAGACTGTTAAGTCCTGCTTTGTTAAGAGACTTGATGCTTCAATGGTTAAACTGAAATAAAATGAATTGTTTCTAATGCAACTTGAATTGCAAATTTTCAGATCTATTTAAGTACATTACATCTCTAATCAATGTATCAATTCAATTCTTTTGTGCTCCATACTTTCTGCTCTATGATGTTGTGTTCACTGTCCGTCGGTGTCTGCAGAATTCCTTAGTTCTCCTTCAACTTGATTGATCAGTACTGCATGAAGTTGTTCTTCATTAGTTTCTTTTTAGAATCCTCTTTCTATTCACTCCCCTTAATCCCTTTTCATGTGATATGAAAAATTAATTAAGCTTGTCTCTTATATAGACATGATATTCACTGTTTCTTGATTCTTGATTCTTAGCATGAAAAACAATCCAACCAATTTTATTTAAAGCATAACTCCTAATTTGTCTCATAGTTATCTTTATGCCAACTGTACAAATCTTCTTTAAATTAATTACTTAACTCTGGTCGAATAAAATAAGGAAAATAAGTAGTTAAGTCTATCTTTAGCTCTTGCCAGCTAGATATTTTGTCGCTTTCTGAACTCTCTGTTTCATCGGTCAACTCTTCAATTAGTCATCAGTTACAACTGTCAATTTTGTCGGTGTGACTCTAGTTAGCTTTGGGATCTCTGTCCATCAGGAAACTCTACTTTCATCTCGTCAGGCATCCTATAGTTTGCTTCATTGGGCAACGTTGTCTTCTGCTCGTCGGGTATCACTATGACTTTTATTATTTGTCTTTACTGATGGTGTGCACTCCGTCAATGTTATCTATCACTTAGTGAATACTTAAATTTTATGCACTGTTGAAAGCATAACCTTTATTCCATTGATTCTCTGAAGTCTTTGGCATTTTATACATGACCATACAGATGATATCAAGTTGACATCAATGAAAATACAAATCATTAACTGATTTAATGCCTTGCATTATCTTCAATTTAACATTATCAAACATTTAATCAGTTACATGTCATCAATCTCTCCCTTTGGCATTGATGGAAACAAACTTATATGATCACACTATACTATTTCTAATACAATATGAAATATAATTGTTGAGATTCATCAAACTACCAAACAATTTATTTTGATAACCGATAAAAAAGTCTGACTGCCGGTGAGCTCTGTTTTAGCTTAGATTTGATTCTTGCAGCTCTCTATGTTTCTTATTCTAATGTGTTGCATCCTCACCTTGTGTCAATATCTCTTTTGTCAGCAACTCTTCCTTTGTTTTAACTCCTTCATACAAACTCTCTCCCTATGGATATGATCTCTCCTTGTTGGAGTATAATGGATAATCTTTCTTCTTTTTCTGAAGATTGTGATAATATGGATAAACTCTCTCCCTTTGACAGCAATGCCAAACAAATATATTACAGATACCTAAGATTAATGTCAAGTGATCTTTTCTCTCCATCCATAATATATTCCTTGAATTTCCCTTATCCATCAGCAATACATCAATATGTTCTGGTGCTTGGTTATGATATATACCTGTTGTATATAGATGAAGCTTTGAAGTTCATCCTTTTTTCTTGCATCAACATGAATGATATTATGAGAATATGTAGGCTGATGTAGCCTTCAGTCATTTTACTAACTGGTAGACAAGGGTTTGACCCCTAGTCTCTTTCTCAAGCACTCAAACGTATCCTTGGGCAGTGGTTTGCTGAAGATATCAACCATTTTCTCTTTGGATTGCACATATTCAAGTATCACCTCTTTTTCTTGAACTTGTTCTCTTAAGTAATGATACTTGATGGCAATGTGTTTAGTATTTGCATGCATGACTGGATTCTTGGAAATGTTTATTGCACTAGTGTTATCACAATAGATAGTCACTGGTTCTAAGATCTTCATATGCATACCTTCCAGCAACTATTTTATCCATGCAATATTTGAGCAATTTGCAGCAGCAACAACATATTATGCTTCTGCAATAGACTATGAGATGCATCCCTAATTCTTGCTAATCCATGTGACAAGTCTTTCACCCATAAATAATGTTCCTCCAGTTGTGCTCTTCCGGTCATCAAGATTTCCAGCCCAATCAACATCGGTAAACAACTTAAGTTCAAATTTGCCTTCTCTTCTATACCATAAGTCAAATTCCTCACTATTCTTCAGATATCTTAGAATTCTTTTCACAACAGTCATATGTGATTCCTTGGGGTCAGCAGAAAATCTAGCAACAATTCCCACTGCATGTGCAATATCTAGTCTAGTGTGTACAACATACATGAGTTTTCCAATCATTGATCTATACAAAGTCTGATTTACCTTTGTTGTCTTGTCTTCTTTTGTCAACTTACATCTAGTAGCCATTGGTGTTCCAACTGGTTTGTAATCTTCCATCTTGAATATTTTCAGGACCTCTTTGATGTATTTGGACAGTGTAATGAAACTAACTTCACTTTGTTGAATGATCTGTAGATGAAGAAAGAACTTGATCTCTCCAACCATAGACATCTCAAACTCTTTACTCATTTCATCAACTAATGATTTGCATAGCATATCATTGCCTCCAAATTTGATGTCATCAACAAATATTTCAACAATCAAAGTGTTAGCATCAGTATCTTCCTTCAAATAAATATTACTATTTTCACTAGTCTTTACAAATCCAATACTTATTCGATAGGAATGAAGTCATTCATACCAGGCTCTTGGATCTTGTTTCAATCCATACAAGGCTTTGTGAAGTCTACATACCATGTCCCTCTTGTCTGGATCAACAAACCCTTCCGGTTGTTCAATGTATACTTCTTCTTCAAGTATTCCATTTAGGAATGCTGAGTATACCTTGAATCCATTGAATGCAGCATAAGAAAGTAATATTCTTACTCCTTCTAGCCTAGCAACAGGTGAAAAGGTTTCTCCATAGTCTATACCTTCCTCTTGTACATACCCTTTGCATACTAGCCTTGCTTTGTTCCTTGTGACTTTTCCATTCTCATTTAGCTTATTCCTGAATATCCATTTTGTACCGATGACATTCTTGTCATCTAGTTTTGGCACAAGTGACCATGTTTTGTTCTTCTCAATCTGTTCAATCTCATCATTCATAGCACTTATCCATTCCTCATTATCTAGTGCAACATTGACAGATTTTGGTTCAAACTCACAAATTAAATAATTTGAGTTTAAATACTTACTTCTTGTTCTTGTACCAGCTTTCTTATCTCTTATGATCTGGACCCCTAGATGGTTCCTTCATACATATCTTGCAAGTACATGTATAGTTCTTTATCTATCATCTTGATCATTATTTTGATCTTCATTCTGTTCTTCATCACCTTGCACATTTTCTTGATCATTATCCTGACCGTCAGTATTTGCAGCCTGATGCTCAGAAGCAATTATTTGTAGCTCAGGGGCTCTACATTGTTGGTAGGGTAGAGTCTCAGGTTCCTCGATGTAAGTAAACTTGTTGTAGTCCTCTGGTTCTTTAGTGCCTTCTTGTTCATTCTTCTCTATAAATTCATCTATCTTTACATTTGCACTTTCAATAATTTTGTTAGAGGCTTTGTTTAGACAATTGTAAGCCTTTCTCTTGGTAGAATACCCTAGAAAAATTTCTTCATCACTCTTGGAGTCAAGTTTTCCACTTCTATTATCTTTTAAGATATAACATTGAAGTCCAAAATTTTAGAAATAACTTACATTGGGTGTGTATCCATACCATAGCTCATAAGGTGTCTTCTTGGTGTCTTTCTTCAATTGTACTTTGTTCAATGTGTAAACAACAGTACTAACAGCTTCCCTCCAGAAGATTTGGGTGATGCCTTTCTCTATCATTAGTGTTCTTGCACAATCAACTATTGATATGTTCCTTCTCTCAACAATCCCATTTTGTTGTGGTGTTCTTGGTACAAAAACCTGTCTTTTTATACCATGCTCATTACAAAAATTAGTGAATTCATATGATATAAAATCTCCTCCTCTATCTGATCTTAAACATTTTAGATCCTTACCACTTTATTTTTCTACCATGGCCTTATACCATTTAAACATCTTGAATTCTTCAGATTTATCTTTTAGAAACATAACTGTCATCATTCTAGAGTAATCAACAAAGAGAATAAAGTATCTATCTCCGTAATAACTCTTTGTCCTCATGGGTCCACATAAATAAGTATGGACTAATTCTAGAATTGCATCAGATATATGGGTTTTGCTTTTGAAACTAGACTTTGTCATTTTACCTTTTTGACAGTTTTTACACATGATGTTGTTGGGCTTGGTCATTGTCGGTAAGCCTCTGACATTTCTCTTTTTGCTAATTTTCATCATGTTGTCAAAGTTCACATGACACAATATTTTGTGCCATAACCTTATGTCTTCATTTGTAGCAATCAAACAAGTGGAGTCAGTATCATTTAGATAGAATAAGTCACCTTTTGTCTGCTCACCGGTACCAATCAGATTTTTAGATTTGTTGAAGATCTTTGCCTTTTTGTTTTCAAATGCTACTTTGTGACGTAAATTATTCAACTGAGAAACACTCAATAGATTATAATTCAATCCATTTACCCAATAAGCATTATCACATTTTATCTGGTTATTCAACATTATTGTTCCTCTACCTTCAACTGGACAAGGTGTGTCATTTCCCATTCTTACTAATCCACCCTTGTAGTATTCAAAAGTCTCAAACTTTTACTTATCACCGGTCATATGATGAGTGTAGCCACTATCTATGATCCAAACATCATTTTTGCTAATTTTAGATATGAGAGCAGTTTCTACATACCTTTCTTCATCATCATCTGAATCATCCTTTATAGCCACAAACACAATTTCGATGTCTTCATTAGATTCAATGTCAGTATCATCATCCTTGCATTTTTCTAGGTAGCTGACCTTCTTTCCTTTGTCCTTATAGTCTCGGGTATCTCTTCTTTTTGATTGTTGATAGCTTCTGTAATCACCTCTGTCAGACTTCTTCTCGAAAGATCTGTCATTACTTCTGTCATCTTTTCTTTTGTTAGTACATCTTGCAGCAAAATGTCCAATCTCTTTGCAATGAAAACAAACAAGTGGTAATTTAGCTTTGCCTCTCTACATTCTTCTGGCCATAAGTGCTTCTATTTCATCAAGATCATCTTCTTCACTTTCACTATCACTATTTTTTCTCATAGTGTTTTTGTGACTTGATTTACTTATTCTCATAGAAGTTTTGAATACAGACTCTATGTTTGGTAAGACACTATTATCAAAGTTATTCATCTCAACTGAAATCAGTCTTCCAATTAAACTATCTAGAGTAACATTGCTATTTTCTACTGCTCTCATTTCTTGAATAGCAGATACTCTAATAGAATAAGCAGGCAGTAAGGTTCTTAGAATTTTACTTACCACTGTATCTTCTTCCAGTACACCTCGAACTCCTCGAATAGGATTGACTACCTCTTTAATTCTTGTGTTGTACTGAGTGATGTTTTCTCCTTCTTTCATTTTGAGATCATCAAACTTTCCTCTAAGGCTTTGTGCCTTGGCTCTCAAAACATTTTTGTCACCACCATGTACAAGTTTTAATTTGTCCCACATTTGCTTTGCAGTTTTGCATTCTTTGACATCTTCAAATTCAACATCGAAGAGTGAGGAAGAAAGCTCTATCACCATGCCATTATGTTCATGCTTCTATCTCATTTGTTCAACTTTTGGTGCTCCTGTGGGCAACACATATTTAGTTTCAAGGAATTGAGTAACATGATTACCAATACCTGATAAGTGGAGTCTTATCCTGCTTTTCCATGAAGCAAAATTATCTTTGTTCAACTTGGGCACATCTCCTCTATTCATCTTGTGATCTTTGAATTATGTCTTGAAACCTTCCTTCTAAGCACACAAGCTTTGATACCAATTGTTACTAATAACTGAGAGGGGGAAGGGGGGGGGTGAATCAATGGCCTCAAAAACTTATACTTATTCTAACCACCAATCAAATAAACCTCAGATTATTATGTCCCTACAAGATGCATACCATGAGATACTTATAATGATTATCTGTCTGTTGGTTTACCTTCACATTCCTTATTCTCCTTGATTATCGATAAGCCGTATAACTATTTACCAAAATACAGTAAATATGCAAAGTATACCAATAAATCCAGTGTTAACTATGTCAGATACAAAACAATAAAGAAATGAATCACACATAACACATAAATTTTTTATGTGGAAACCCTGTTAAGGGAAAAAATCACTGGGACCGGTACCCCAAATTTTCACTCTTCTGAAGTGAGCCCTGTTAAGAGCCAACCCTGTTAAAGGTTACAAACACACTATTAGGTGTGACCTTGTTAGAGGATTTTACACATATAGGTTGTCACTTAGTATCGGGCATCTAATGCTGCCATCCTTGAATCAACCTCTCTCTTAGACTGTCAATAGGCATTGGGCATATCTAATGCTAATTTCATGAATCAACCTTTTGGGCACTCCTTGGGATGTACCTCAATATATAGAAGAATTTTAAGTCCTGCTCCGTTAAGATACTTGATGCTTGAATGGTTAAACTGAAATAAAATGACCTATTTCTAATGCAACTTGAATTGCAGATTATTAGATCTATTTAAGTACATTACCTCTCTAATCAATGTATCAATTCAATTCTTTTGTGCTCCATACTTTATGCTTTGTGATGTTGTGTTCACTGTTCGTCAGTGTCTGCATAATTCCTTAGCTCTCCTTCAGCTTGATTGATCAGTACTGCATGAAGTTTTTCTTCATCAATTTATTTTTAGCATCCTCTTTCCATTCACTCCCCTTAATCCCTTTTCACGTGATACGAAAAATTAACTAAGCTTGTCTCTTATATAGACATGTTATTCACTGTTTCTTGATTCTTAATTCTTGATTCTTGGCATGAAAAATAATCCAGCTAATTTGATTTAAAGCATAACTTCTGATTTTTCTCGTAGTTATCTTTATGCCAACTGTACAAATCTTCTTTAAATCAATTACTTAACTCTGGTCGAATAAAACAAGGAAAACAACTAGTTAATTCTATCTTTAGCTCTTGCTAGCTAGATATTTTATCATTTTCTAAACTCTCTATTCTGTCGGTGAACTCTTCAGTTAGTCATCGGTTACAACTGTCAGTTCCATCGGTGTGACTCTAGTTAGCTTTGGGATCTCCATCTGTCGGGCAACTCTACATTTAGCTCATCGGGCATCCAATGGTTTACTTCGTTGGGCAACATTGTCTTATGCTTGTCGAGTATCACTGTGACTTTTCTTCTTTGCCTTTATCGATGGTGTGCACTTTGTCAGTGTTATCTATCACTTAGTGAATACTTGAATTTTATGCATTGCTTAAAGCATAACCTTTTTCCCATTGATTCTTTGAAGCCTTTGGCATTTTATACATGACTGCACAGATGATATCAAGTTGACATCAATGAAAATACAAATCATTAACTGATTTAATGCCTTGCATTATCCTCAACTTAACATTATCAAACATTTAATTAGTTACATGTCATCATAGGGAAGACCATCAGAAGTGGTCAATTGTAAGCTTTAACAGGCTAAATCTATACTACAATAATAAATCTTGTGGGTACCATCCCCACCCCAGTTTTAGTTTCTATTTGGAAGGGTTCTGGGTAACCAAATATTGTGTCAAGTGTTGAGGATGTTTTATTACTTTTCTATTTCATATATGAAATTAGATTAGATAATCTAATTAAGGATTAAATAGATTAAGTTTTATTGGTTCCTGATTCACGCCCCCCTTTTAGTCACCTAGCCTCAATACATTTCCAATAATTGGTATCAGATCTAAAGGTTCTCTTATCAGAAGTTTAATAGCTTGAGCACAAATTAGAGGCAATGGAAATATACATACTGGAGAAAGAAATTGAAAATGAAAATCTATATCTACAAGTTTCCATGGATCAAATTAGAAAACTCAAAGAGTAGCTCTTTCATTCCCTAAAAAGAAGA
Source organism: Thuja plicata (assembly GCA_018584345.1). Taxonomy (NCBI): domain Eukaryota; kingdom Viridiplantae; phylum Streptophyta; class Pinopsida; order Cupressales; family Cupressaceae; genus Thuja; species Thuja plicata. The sequence goes on along the minus strand of MU223409.1, from coordinate 1,187,152 downwards.
AAATATTTAGCAGTGCAGATGAATGATAAAAGTTACATAGAAGAAATAATTGAAGACATATGCAAAGAAAGAAGTTCTAAAGAAGATGCATCCATTGAAGACCTACTTGCCAAGAATCTCAATTTACATTAGGAATTTAGAAAGTTGAAAAGAGAACAAGAAATTCATTCAGTTAGAATATGTGAAGTCATGGAACAAAACAATGAAGAAGAAAATGACATATAAATGGCACAAGAATACAAAATATTGCTGAGTACAAGATTAGAGGAAAAATAAAATGAAATCCATCACTTGTCAATTCAGCAAGTAGATATGATAAATCAAATCAACAATGCAAATCAAGAAGTTATCAATCTGAGGACAAAAAATGAAATACTGCAGGATGATCTCAATACTAAAAAGCAAACCAATAAGAGTATGATAAATTCATGGGTAAGCATGGATCAGTTGATAGAGATAAATCAACTCAGACATCATGGATAGACTAGATTGGGTTATACTGAACAAGGTGAATCCTCCCAGCAAGGAGCTCAAAAGAACAACAAACCTACTTGTAATCATTGTGGCAAGTTAGGGCACACAAAAAATAAGTGTTGGAGCAATGGAAAATCAAAGTGTAATGGTAAATGCTACAGATGCAACAAATGTGGACATAGGGCAAGTGAATGCACTGATAAACCTAAGTTTGAATGAAAATGATTTAATTGTAACAAACAAGGTCACAAATCTTCCGAGTGTAGAACTAAGAAATGGAACCCTGCTGAACAACTAGCTAAAGAAATTTTTCATTGGGATTACAACACATGGAGCAGATGTTGTCATTGTGGTGAATATGGGCATATTGGTGCAAATTGTGTAAAGAATCACCTCATAAAAATGAATCCTACTAAGAGATGTTATGTGTGTAAACAACTTGGTCATCTAAGCAAGAATTACATGAACAGAGAAAAAGTAGATATTGGTTTTGAGAAAGGCAAAGAATTTTTTTTTGAAATCAGATCTCAGATGGGTCAGTAGTGGGTAAGGAAATCTCCTGAGAATTCAAATCAAATCAATGAAGGATTGAATGGCACCAAAAGCAGTGAGTTGGGTGGATCTACCATCTCCAAATAAATATGAAAGGAAACTACTACATACAAGCCATCCTCCTTCAGTTCCAAACATGTTAGCAAGTCCAAATCAACATATTGATGCACTAGGACACATTATAGTTTTAACTAAGTCAGGATCTCAGTTACTTCCGAGTTACACAAGTTTAACTGAGTTAAGTTGGGTTGTATGGTTTTGAGGATGCAAAAGTTAGTTTTTGCCGAGCTTCATTCCGAGCTATGAAAGCTACCATGTACAAAGCATTTAATGAAAAATCAATGGTAAAATCTCTTATAAAACATGAATTTGAAAGGTTATTATTTACAAAGTTTTTAGTTTGCAGAGAAATTCTGAGCCTTAAGTGATTCAGAGTGAATTTTTGTTCAAAAGTTTTTAAGTTGTGAAGTTTTATCAAACCTCCAAGCATTATGGCGTCTACATCTAGCAACAACGTTAAGAAAGGATAAAAAATGTTGGTGAGGAATGTTGTCTGTGAACCTCCAAAGTTTAAGCTTCACCCAGCAAGTGCAAAGGAAATAGATCTGATGGGAGCTCATTCCCTAATTCCTCCAAAGGTATTGTTGATCAATGATATCCGAGCCTTCTATCATTGTTGATCAATGATATCTGAAGCCAGAACATAAACACCTTGAAGTTAACGGTTTGACTCATATCATACACATGCCACAAAAATTTCAAATTAAGTGGATTAGGTTTGTTCTAAGCCATATTCACGATATCTACCTATGGATGGAGCAACCAGTGAAAATCACCAAGACAATGGTACATCATATTACAGGGTATCCTATGCTTGAAAAGTATAAAGCTACCAAAACCATACCCTGAGATGACCTAACAAAGAAGACTCTTTCTGAGTGGGATGAAAGAGGCATGAGATTGGATGGAGTTACAGACATGGAATTGAAGTTTGGAATTCATGTAATTTCATACAAAATCTACAATTCTAGCCGACCAAACAACGTACCATGTGAGGATGTGGACTTGGCATACAAAGTGGTCAAGAACAACCTTTCATTCGACCTTGCCAAGTTGCAGCTCATCTAATTGAGCAAGAAAATGGAAAGCATATGGGCATCAAAGACCAATCCATGTAAGCTTGGTTCACTTCTAGTTTGCATATTCTTTTACATTCAGAAGTTTTTCCCTTCCAAAGGCACACTTATTTGGAAGAATGACATACCCATAGTTTATCAGATAAATGATTTCATAGCATAATTAGGAGAGAATTTTGAGAGCATCATGGATGCATATTTTGAGGAATTCGGATAGAAGATGCAAAATAGATATAGAATTCCTAAAAAATTGGTAGAAGACTACAAAGATGATGTTTGATTCCTAGTTGACTGTGATAAAGTATACATTCAGGCAGTCAAACCTAGGGTTGCATGGGTAAAACCTCTTGCTTATGAGGTTGACATTGATGAGACCAAAGATATCATTGCGACTCTTGTGAATGAGCCTGTTGATCCTAAAGCACCATACTTTGGTACTTATGAAGAAGCAAAGAGAAGAATTTCATTAGAAATAGAGATTCGAAAGATCTTGAATAGAGGAAAGAAGAGGTTAGAGAAGTTTGAAAAGAGGTATGGCAAGACTTCAGACTCTCCTCCTTCTATGACTGAAAGTAAATACGATGAAATTAAGATAGAAGACGATGAACCTGAAAAGGAAGAGAAAGAGGTAGAAGCAGAGCCTCCTAAGAAGAAAAAGAGGCTAGCCCCAAAGAAAAAACCTAAGGCCCCTACCCCTGTCTTCACTACCAGCAAACCCAGAAGATCTAGAAGGAAACTTATATTGTCTGAAGAAGAAGAAGAAGAAGAAGATACAATCATATTAAAGAAGCCCCCACCTACCTTTGAGAAGAAAACTGAAGAACTAAGAGAAGGTAGTGGTATGAGTACTCTAAAATAATTGAAATATTCTTCTAGAACTAAGGATGAACATAAGAAGATTGAGGAAGCAGTCATAGAGAAAATGGAAAGATTTAAGTATGATCCATCTGAATTGAAGAGTCATATGACTAAAGATATATTCAAATCAATATCTATTCCCTAGATAAATGCAGTCCGAACAAAGAAGGATATAAAGGAACATACCTTGAGGATAGTCATGCCTACTATGATAAATAAAGGGGTAAAAGAGGCCATGAACAAATATGAAAACAATCACACTCCAAGGTTCAGGGTCTTTCAGATACTGAACAAGAGAATAGAGGATGTTGTGCAGACTGCTACAATGATATGGAAGTTAGTCTTTGAAATCAAGGAAGATGATAAGGTAGAGGGACCAAGTACAAAATCCAAGGTAAAGACTGATGATGTAGAATTACCTAAGGTGGAAACTATTGAAGAATCTAATGCAGAACATATTGGAGTAGAAGTGATGACATCCCTGCCCGAATCACCTATAGAAAACATCCTAACTTTGAGAAAGGATAAGGCTATAGAATCCACATCTGGACAAGTAGGAACCAAGCATCAGAATCTACCTACTACTGGGATAAGCCTAACTGAGTCATAGAAGGTGACTATGAATGTTTCTGTAGTGAGCATTGATGCAACAAAAGTTAATGATCCACTGCATACTGAAGTCAAGGATGATAGTTGAAAAGGTAAGGAAATTGTTCCTTCACCTAATGCCAAGATCAAAGGTAAAGGGAAGGAAACAAATACTGATGATATTGATCTTGAGAAATATATTGTGATTCCAAATTGCGATCTATCCAACTTGACAATAGAGCAGATGGATATACTAGGGGAGCTATGGAAGAAAAGGGCTACACAACAAAAGCTCCAAGCAGAAAAGAAAAGAAACAAAGTGCTAGAGGACATAAAAGGTATATTCCTAGATGAACTAGACATAGAAGTTGATGAGAATGTATATATTATGGACCAACATGTTGATATAGTTCACAAGTTCAATAAAGATTTAAGTGGTCAAGAGAAACTAATGCAGAAGGAAGAAAGGAAGTTTGAGAATAAAGTTATAGAGAATGTTGCAAGTAAGATTGAAATTGATCAAGTGAAGCTAAACACTCTCATTAGATCTCTAGAAACTAATGTTAATAATGTTGCTTCATTATTTGTAAAGTTGAGTGATACTTCCAACTTTACCATGGAAATCAAGACTAAGCAGACAAAGATAGATATAGATTTGAAGGAAAGTGCAAACCATTTTGAACTTAACCTGAGTATGAGTTCAACACACTTTGTGAAAATCAAGTATCTAACAGACATGCAGGCAAAATTACTAAGGGAAGAAGCAAGGACAAGGGAATCTCTTATAGTTATGCAGAGCCAACTCTTTCCACACATGGATGTAATACATAAACATATAGCTCATGCCAAGACACTCATACATGACAATGAATTTTTAGTTGCAGAGCTTATGAATGAGCTGTCAGTAGAGATACAGATTGAATTGCACATCCTGAAGGTGTTGCAAGATAATTGGGACAACACTTTGTCTCAGATTTTGAAGTTACATAGTGATTTCCTATCTTACTTTGGTATTACCATATAGATATATTTTTGGCATTTGTATCAAAAACAAGGGGGAAAGTTATTGTATATACATATAAGGAAATACATGTACAAAAGAGAAGAGAAGAAGAGATATATATTAGCAAATTGTTGATGTTTATAGCTTCGATCAGATAAAATATATAGTAGACATTAATATTATGAGAATAGATTAATTATGATATATCAATATATAATAATAATAATAGATATTATTATTATTATATATACATTAATATATACACATACATTTATATTAATTACTAAAGAGAATAATATTAAATATAATCTCATAATAACAATTTAGCTAGTATGAATAATCTGATTAATAAACAATATTCAGATCAAACTACATAATCATCCAAGATAGTCGAATTAATCACATGTCAGGTTATTCATAATCTGCACTTTGCATTGTATTAATCGTTTATGTGAAATGATCAATTAACATGTTAGATATCGGTTAAGAGATGATATATGAACCGGTGCAATTATCTTATCACATCATTCAATGTAAAATGATTATATGCATTGGATAAACACCGATTGATATCGGTTATGAAGGGTTGTGTAGAACAAAATTAGTGTAGAGGCATGCCTATAGGGTGACATGTCTCTACACGTAGAGACATGCCACTCTATCGACATGCCTCTACTTGAGATGTCATATATATAACCCTTGAGTTGATCGATAGAAGACAAGCATAGAAATAGATTAATGCAAGTCTCATTCATCCGATCAACATAATATTTGATTTACATTTCAGTTCATAGAAATATTGATTATCAATATATTTATATATACCTATTGCTATATATATATATATATTGTATTTAAACATATATCATATATATTGAGAGATTATATACAAAGTGGATTGTGAAAAGAAAAAATTTAAAAGCCTCATAAATCTAATCTAAATTTAACATGGTATCAGAGAAAGGTTCCTTCTATAAAGACTAACTGCTTGAAGGAAGATACGATTAGATTGAAGATTAAGATCAGTTTTAAAATTATATATATTTATGAAATTTTTGTACCGACAAAATGGTGAATGGAATCAGACTTGAAGACAGGCTTGAAGGTGCTTCAAATTTTGAATCTTGGAAACTACGTATGATGCTAATTCTAAGAAATAATGAGTTAAAAACAATTGTAGAAAATCATCCTAATAAGAATGACGAGAAGAGC
>MU223409.1:1158893-1169693 GCA_018584345.1 Thuja plicata | reverse complement strand
CAAATGTATGGGTTTTTCTTTTGAAACTAGACTTTGTCATTTTACCTTTTTGACAGTTTTTACACATGATGTTGTTGGGCTTGGTCATTGTCGGTAAGCCTCTGACATTTCTCTTTTTGCTAATTTTCATCATGTTTTCAAAGTTCACATGACACAATATTTTTTGCCATAACCATATGTCTTCATTTGTATCAATCAAACAAGTGGAGTCAGTATCATTTAGATAGAATAAGTTACCTTTTGTCTGCTCACCAGTACCAATCATATTTTAAGATTTGTTGAAGATCTTTGCCTTTTTGTTTTCAAATGCTACTTTGTGACCTGAATTATTCAACTGAAAAACACTCAATAGATTATAATTCAATCCATTTACCCAATAAGCATTCTCACATTTTATCTGGTTATTCAACATTATTGTTCCTCTACCTTCAATTGGACAATGTGTGTCGCTTCCCATTCTTACTGATCCACCCTTGTAGTATTCAAAAGTCTCAAAAAATTTCTTATCACCGGTCATATGATGAGTGCAGCCACTATCTATGATCCAAACATCATTTTTGCTAATTTTAGAAATCAGAGCAGTTTCTACATACCTTTCTTCATCATCATCTGAATCATCCTTTATAGCCACAAACACCATCTCGATGTCTTCATCAGATTCGGTGTTAGTATCATCATCCTTGCATTTTGCTAGGTAGCTGACCTTCTTTCCTTTGTCCTTATAGTCTCGGGTATCTCTTCTTTTTGATTGTCGATAGCTTCTGTAATCACCTCTGTCAGAATTCTTCTCAAAAGATCTGTCATTACTTCTGTCATCTTTTCTTTTGTTAGTACATCTTGCAGCAAAATGTCCAATCTCTTTGCAATGAAAACAAACAAGTGGTAATTTAGCTTTGCCTCTCTGCATTCTTTTGGCCATAAGTGCTTCTATTTCATCAAGATCATCTTCTTCACTTTCACTATCACTATCTTTTCTCAAAGTTATTCATCTCAAATGAAATCAGTCTTCCAATTAAACTTTCTAGAGTAACATTGCTATTTTCTACTGCTCTCATTTCTTGAATAGCAGATACTCTAATAGAATAAGTAGGCAGTAAGGTTCTTAGAATTTTACTTACCACTGTATCTTCTTCCAGTACACCTCAAACTCCTCGAATAGCACTGACTACCTCTTTAATTCTTGTGTTGTACTGAGTGATGTTTTCTCCTTCTTTCATTTGGAGATTATCAAACTTTCCTCTAAGGCTTTGTGCCTTGGCTCTCAAAACATTTTTGTCACCACCATGTACAAGTTTTAATTTGTCCCACATCTGCTTTACAGTTTTGCATTCTTTGACATCTTCAAATTCAGCATCAAAGAGTGAGGAAGAAAGCTCTATACCATGCCATTATGTTCATGCTTCTCTCTCATTTGTTCAACTATTGGTTCTCCTGTGGGCAACACATATTTAGTTTCAAGGAATTGAGTAACATGATTACCAATACCTGATAAGTGGAGTCTTATCCTTCTTTTCCATGAAGCAAAATTATCTTTGTTCAACTTGGGCACATCTCGTCTATTCATCTTGTGATCTTATAATTATGTCTTGAAACCTTCCTTCTAAGCACACAAGCTCTGATACCAATTGTTACGAATAACTGAGAAGGGGAGGGGGGGGGGGGGGAATNGGGGGGGGGGGGTGAATCAGTGGCCTAAAAAACTTATCCTTATTCTAACCACCAATCAAATAAACCTCAAATTATTATGTCCCTACAAGATGCATACCATGAGATACTTATAATGATTATCTATCTGTTGGTTTACCTTGTCAGTCTTTATTCTCCTTGATTACTGATAAGCAGTATAACTATTTACTAAAATACAGTAAATATGCAGAGTATACCGATAAATCCAATGTTAACTATGTCAGATACACAACAATAAAGAAACGAATCATACACACATAACAAATGAATTTTTAACATAGAAACCCTATTAAGGGAAAAAAACCACTGGGACCGGTACCCCAAATTTTCACTCTTCTGAAGTGAGCCTTGTTAAGAGCAACTCTGTTAAAGGTTACAAACACATTGTTAGGTGTGACCTTGTTAGAGGATTTTACACATATAGGTTGTCACTTAGTATCGGGCATATAATGCTGCCATCCTTGAATTAGCCTCTCTCTTAGACTGTCAATAGGCATCAGGCATATCCAATGCTACTTTCATGAATCAACCTTTTTAGCACTCCTTTGGATGTACCTCAATATATAGAATACTTTTAAGTCCTTCTCTGTTAAGATACTTGATGCTTCAATGGTTAAACTGAAACAAAATGACCTATTTCTAATGCAATTTTAGTTGAAATTTTTTAGATCTATTTAAGTACATTACCTCTCTGATCAATGTATCAATTCAATTCTTTTGTGCTCCATACTTTCTACTCTTTGATGTTGTGTTCACTGTTCTTCGGTGTCTACATAATTCCTTAGCTCTCCTTCAGCTTGATTGATCAGTACTGCATGAAGTTTTTCTTCATCAGTTTCTTTTTAGCATCCTCTTTCCATTCACTCCCCTTAATCCCTTTTCATGTGATACAAAAAATTAATTAAGCTTGTCTAGTATATAGACATGATATTCATTGTTTCTTGATTCTTGATTCTTGGCGTGAAAAACAATTCAGCTAATTTGATTTAAAGCATAACTGTTGATTTGTCTCATAGTTATCTTTATGCCAACTGTACAAATCTTCTGTAAATCAATTACTTAACTCTGGTCAAATAAAACAAGGAAAACAACCAGTTAAGTCTATCTATAGCTCTTGCCAACTAGATATTTTATCATTTTCTAAACTCTCTGTTCCGTCGATCAACTCTTCAGTTAGTCATCAGTTACAACTGTTAGTTCCGTCAGTGTGACTCTAGTTAGCTTTGGGATCTCCGTCCGTTGGGCAACTCTACTTTCAGCTCGTCGGGCATCTTGTGGTTTGCTTCGTCGGGCAACATTGTCTTCTTCTCGTGGGGTATCACTGTGACTTTTTTTCTTTGTCTTTACCGATGGTGTGCACTCTATCGGTGTTATCTGTCACTTAGTGAAAACTTGACTTTTATGCATTGGTTAAATCATAACCTTTTTTCCATTGATTCTCTGAAGTCTTTGGCATTTTATACATGAACGCATAGATGATATCAATTTGACATCAATGATAATACAAATCATTAACTGATTTAATGCCTTGCATTATCTTCAACTTAACATTATCAAACATTTAATCAGTTACATGTCATCATAGGGAAGACCATCAGAAGTGGTCAATTGTAAGTTTTAATAGGCTAAATCTATACTACAATAATAAATCTTTTGGGTACCATCCTCACCCTAGTTTTAGTTTCTATTTGGAAGGGTTCTGGGTAACCAAATATTGTGTCAAGTGTTGAGGATGTTTTATTACTTTTATGTTTCATACATGAAATTAGATTAGAAAATCTAATTAAGGCTTAAATAGATTAAGTTTTATTGGTTCCTGATTCACCCCCCCTTTTAGTCACCTAGCATCAATATATTTCCAATAATTGGTATCAGATCTAAAGGTTCTATTATCAGAAGTTTAATAGCTTGAGCAAAGATCAGAGGCAATGGAAATATACAGACTAGAGAAAGAAATTGAAAATGAAAATCTATATCTACAAGTTTCCATGGATCAAATTAGAAAACTCAAAGAGTAGCTCTTTCATTCCCTAAAAAGAAGAAAATATTTAGCAGTGCAGATGAATGATAAAAGTTACATAGAAGAAATAATTGAAGACATATGCAAAGAAAGAAGTTCTAAAGAAGATGCATCCATTGAAGACCTACTTGCCAAGAATCTCAATTTACATTAGGAATTTAGAAAGTTGAAAAGAGAACAAGAAATTCATTCAGTTAGAATATGTGAAGTCATGGAACAAAACAATGAAGAAGAAAATGACATATAAATGGCACAAGAATACAAAATATTGCTGAGTACAAGATTAGAGGAAAAATAAAATGAAATCCATCACTTGTCAATTCAGCAAGTAGATATGATAAATCAAATCAACAATGCAAATCAAGAAGTTATCAATCTGAGGACAAAAAATGAAATACTGCAGGATGATCTCAATACTAAAAAGCAAACCAATAAGAGTATGATAAATTCATGGGTAAGCATGGATCAGTTGATAGAGATAAATCAACTCAGACATCATGGATAGACTAGATTGGGTTATACTGAACAAGGTGAATCCTCCCAGCAAGGAGCTCAAAAGAACAACAAACCTACTTGTAATCATTGTGGCAAGTTAGGGCACACAAAAAATAAGTGTTGGAGCAATGGAAAATCAAAGTGTAATGGTAAATGCTACAGATGCAACAAATGTGGACATAGGGCAAGTGAATGCACTGATAAACCTAAGTTTGAATGAAAATGATTTAATTGTAACAAACAAGGTCACAAATCTTCCGAGTGTAGAACTAAGAAATGGAACCCTGCTGAACAACTAGCTAAAGAAATTTTTCATTGGGATTACAACACATGGAGCAGATGTTGTCATTGTGGTGAATATGGGCATATTGGTGCAAATTGTGTAAAGAATCACCTCATAAAAATGAATCCTACTAAGAGATGTTATGTGTGTAAACAACTTGGTCATCTAAGCAAGAATTACATGAACAGAGAAAAAGTAGATATTGGTTTTGAGAAAGGCAAAGAATTTTTTTTTGAAATCAGATCTCAGATGGGTCAGTAGTGGGTAAGGAAATCTCCTGAGAATTCAAATCAAATCAATGAAGGATTGAATGGCACCAAAAGCAGTGAGTTGGGTGGATCTACCATCTCCAAATAAATATGAAAGGAAACTACTACATACAAGCCATCCTCCTTCAGTTCCAAACATGTTAGCAAGTCCAAATCAACATATTGATGCACTAGGACACATTATAGTTTTAACTAAGTCAGGATCTCAGTTACTTCCGAGTTACACAAGTTTAACTGAGTTAAGTTGGGTTGTATGGTTTTGAGGATGCAAAAGTTAGTTTTTGCCGAGCTTCATTCCGAGCTATGAAAGCTACCATGTACAAAGCATTTAATGAAAAATCAATGGTAAAATCTCTTATAAAACATGAATTTGAAAGGTTATTATTTACAAAGTTTTTAGTTTGCAGAGAAATTCTGAGCCTTAAGTGATTCAGAGTGAATTTTTGTTCAAAAGTTTTTAAGTTGTGAAGTTTTATCAAACCTCCAAGCATTATGGCGTCTACATCTAGCAACAACGTTAAGAAAGGATAAAAAATGTTGGTGAGGAATGTTGTCTGTGAACCTCCAAAGTTTAAGCTTCACCCAGCAAGTGCAAAGGAAATAGATCTGATGGGAGCTCATTCCCTAATTCCTCCAAAGGTATTGTTGATCAATGATATCCGAGCCTTCTATCATTGTTGATCAATGATATCTGAAGCCAGAACATAAACACCTTGAAGTTAACGGTTTGACTCATATCATACACATGCCACAAAAATTTCAAATTAAGTGGATTAGGTTTGTTCTAAGCCATATTCACGATATCTACCTATGGATGGAGCAACCAGTGAAAATCACCAAGACAATGGTACATCATATTACAGGGTATCCTATGCTTGAAAAGTATAAAGCTACCAAAACCATACCCTGAGATGACCTAACAAAGAAGACTCTTTCTGAGTGGGATGAAAGAGGCATGAGATTGGATGGAGTTACAGACATGGAATTGAAGTTTGGAATTCATGTAATTTCATACAAAATCTACAATTCTAGCCGACCAAACAACGTACCATGTGAGGATGTGGACTTGGCATACAAAGTGGTCAAGAACAACCTTTCATTCGACCTTGCCAAGTTGCAGCTCATCTAATTGAGCAAGAAAATGGAAAGCATATGGGCATCAAAGACCAATCCATGTAAGCTTGGTTCACTTCTAGTTTGCATATTCTTTTACATTCAGAAGTTTTTCCCTTCCAAAGGCACACTTATTTGGAAGAATGACATACCCATAGTTTATCAGATAAATGATTTCATAGCATAATTAGGAGAGAATTTTGAGAGCATCATGGATGCATATTTTGAGGAATTCGGATAGAAGATGCAAAATAGATATAGAATTCCTAAAAAATTGGTAGAAGACTACAAAGATGATGTTTGATTCCTAGTTGACTGTGATAAAGTATACATTCAGGCAGTCAAACCTAGGGTTGCATGGGTAAAACCTCTTGCTTATGAGGTTGACATTGATGAGACCAAAGATATCATTGCGACTCTTGTGAATGAGCCTGTTGATCCTAAAGCACCATACTTTGGTACTTATGAAGAAGCAAAGAGAAGAATTTCATTAGAAATAGAGATTCGAAAGATCTTGAATAGAGGAAAGAAGAGGTTAGAGAAGTTTGAAAAGAGGTATGGCAAGACTTCAGACTCTCCTCCTTCTATGACTGAAAGTAAATACGATGAAATTAAGATAGAAGACGATGAACCTGAAAAGGAAGAGAAAGAGGTAGAAGCAGAGCCTCCTAAGAAGAAAAAGAGGCTAGCCCCAAAGAAAAAACCTAAGGCCCCTACCCCTGTCTTCACTACCAGCAAACCCAGAAGATCTAGAAGAAAACTTATATTGTCCGAAGAAGAAGAAGAAGATACAGTTATATTCAAGAAGCCCCCACCTACCTTCGAGAAGAAAATTTAAGAACTAAGAGAAGGTAGTGGTATGAGTACTCTAAAATCATTGAAATATGCTTCTAGAACTAAGGATGAATATAAGCAGATTGAGGAAGCAGTCATAGAGAAAATGACAAGATGAAAGTATGATCCATCTGAATTGAAGAGTCATATGACTAAAGATCTATTCAAATCAATATCTATTCCCTAGATAAATGCAATCCGAACAAAGAAGGATATAAAGGAACATACCTTGAGGCAAGTCATGCCTACTATGATAAATAAAGGGGTAAAAGAGGTCATGAACAAATATGAAAACAATCACACTCCAAGGTTCAGGGCCTTTCAGATACTGAACAAGAGAATAGAGGATGTTGTGCAGACTGCTACAACGGTATGTAAGTTAGTCTTTGAAATCAAGGAAGATGATAAGGTAGAGGGACCAAGTACAAAATCCAAGGTAAAGACTAATGATGTAGAATTACCTAAGGTGGAAACTATTGAAGAATCTAATGCAGAATATATTGCAGTAGAAGTGATGACATCCCTGCCCCAATCACCTATAGAAAACATCCTATCTTTGAGAAAGGATAAGGCTATAGAATCCACATATGGAAAAGTAGGAACCAAGCATCAGAATCTACCTACTACTGGGATAAGCCTGATTGAGTCACAGAAGGTGACTATGAATGTTTCTGCAATGAGCATTGATGCAACAAAAGTTAATGATCCACTAGATACTGAAGTCAAAGATGATAGTGGAAAAGGTAAGGAAATTGTTCCTTCACCTAATGCCAAGATCAAAGGTAAAGGGAAGGAAACAAATACTGATGATATTGATCTTGAGAAATATATTGTGATTCCAAATTGTGATTGTAAGATATGAAAATGGAATGTAGAATGTTGTTACTAAAATGTAAGGTAAGAAAAATGATGGGCTGATAAGATCTTACTAAAATGTAATGGATAAATTATAGAAATGATTGATTTGATTTATAGATTGTTTGTGAATTGATTATCTTGAAATATAAGGTGTTAAGGTGTAGATTGTTCTTTGAATTACCTAGATTGTCTTGGATTCTTTTAACCTTGATTGAATTGAATTGATTATGTATTGCAATTATGATTAAGGAGAAGATAAAATGTTCCTTTTCAATTCCCAAATGCACAAATGGGAGATCCAAGTTGATCAACCCAAGAGAAGGGTTAATGCACAAATGAATCAACTATTTGGAAAGGAGAATAATGAAAGAGATATCTTAAATTATGTAATATATATATATATAGAAATGATATATGACTGTAATTGAAAAGATCTAAGAAATGAACTAACCTTGAAATATTGTAGATCAAAGAATGTTGTTTTATGAGGTCTGTAGATGGTTTCTGGAAAAAATAATAGTTGATACTGAATCGAAACACAGAGACGAACAAAACCCAGAAATCATTTTCCATTTTGATGTTGTCTTATGAAAAAGGTTGACCTTGACCCACAAATGTCAACCCTGACCCAATAATGTCGACCCTGACCTGAACAGATCCGAAAGTGACTTTGTTCACGGATCTCGAAAGTTTGCCGAAAAGGGTATCCAGATCTGGGTTCAAATCCACTGTTATGTACCTATACCTACAAGAAAAAGGAGAATTTTTTATTGTGGGGGAGGGGTTTGCCTTGGTCAAACCCCAATTTTGGAATTAACCTCAAATATATATAATTGAAATTGCAGAAATGGACAAAGAAAATGCATAAATTCACCTTGCTTGAAAAAGTCCTTGTGGAGGATTCAAATCCTTGAATCCAAAAGTATTCTTTAAATGTAGAATGTAAAAAAGTAGGATGTCTTCAATCTCTTGCTTGTAGATCTCCAACACCAAGTCTTGAATGGGTTCTTGAATTGGGAATAGGCTTGGAAGAAGATGGATGAAGAGATCACCAAAAGGGCACCTTGTAGCTTCAATCCTTCAATGGTCTTCAATGGATCTCCTTCATGAAAATGGATACTTGAATGGATGAATTCTTGCTTCAAATCTTGCTTGATTGCTTGCTTGAATCACACTTGAAGATGTCTTGAGAATGCTTGATCATGATTAGAAGACTTTTGCTCACTTGATGATGGTTAGGGAAAATGAGAGAGAAAAACTTCCCTTTTATATGAAATTAGGGCACAATCTTCCAAGGAGGCCTACATAGGAGAATTAAATCCCATTAAAGCCTTTACCCCTAGGAGAGGACCTATATTAAATATAATTTCAGAATCAACGCTTCGGAACCCGAAACAGCCGACCCGAGAGTGGGAAATAATTTTTGGAAAGGCCGACCTCCTGAAACTGCAAGACCCTGAGATCTGAACCCTGGGTAAAGGTCAAGGTCAACCCTGACCTAGGTCATGGTCGAGGTCAACATAGACCTAAAATGTCAACCTTGACCTTGAAGCCCAGAATCACCAGTCTGCCATCCAGAATGCAGAAATCAGGCCAAACAAGAGTGGAAAGAGGAACAGAATAGGGAGGAAGCCATGTCAAGATAAGAAGCCCATTCAAGGCACTTGTCATGACCCCAAACCACTTACTCGGAAGGCTAAACACATCTATAATGATAGTGCTTCCATTTTCTAACTATACAACGATCTATCCAACTTGACAATAGAGCAGATGGATATAGTAGGGGAGCTATAGAAGAAAAGGGATACACAAAAAAAGCTCCAAGCAGAAAAGAAGAGAAACAGAGTGCTAGAGGACATAAAAGGTATATTCCTAGATGAACTAGAAATAGAAGTTGATGAGAATGAATATATTATGGACTAACATGTTGATATAGCTCACAAGTTCAATAAAGATTTAAGTGGTCAAGAGAAACTACTGTAGAAGGAAGAAAGGAAGTTTGAGAATAAAGTAAGATTGAATGTAAGATTGAAATTGATCAAGTGAAGCTAAACACTCTCATTAGATCTCTAGAAACTACTGTTAATGTTGCTTCAATATTTGTAAAGTTGAGTGATACTTCCAACTTTACCATGGAAATCAAGACTAAGCTGACAAAGATAGATACAGATTTGAAGGAAAGTGCAAACCAGTTGGCACTTAACCTGAGTGTGAGTTCAACACACTTTGTGAAAATCAAGTATCTAATAGACATGCAGGAAAAATTAATAAGGGAAGAAGCAAGGACAAGGGAATCTCTTACAGTTATGCAGAGCCAACTCTTTCCACACATGGATGTAATACATAAGCATATAGCTCATGCCAAGACACTCATACATGACAACAAATTTTCAGTTTTAGAGATTATGATTGAGCTGTCAGCAGAGATACAGATTGAATTGCACATCCTCAAGGTGTTGCAAGATAATTGGGACAACACTTTGTCTCAGATTTTGAAGTTACATAGTGATTTCCTATCTTACTTTGGTATTACCATATAGATATATTTTTGGCATTTGTATCAAAAATAAGGGGGAAAGTTATTATATATACATATAAGGAAATACATGTACAAAAGAGAAGAGAAGAAGAGATATATATTAGCAAATTAAAAAAATAATTTTGAAAAATAAAAAATAGAGTCAGTTGTAACCAAGTCATAGAGCTATTGTCAAAACCCGAGCAAGTACCCAAGCATATGGAAAGGGGGAGTTTTGACTCAGAAGTTTGAGCAATTTTTGAACATGATAAGTGTTTTTGGTCACTAATGTCAAAGGGGGAGATTGATGACCTTATGACAAGACATGTTTTCAATTAGTGCCAAAACACTTAGTCATCACAGAGTTGACCGATCCAGCAATGCAACCCAAGCAGTTACAGTGTAACCCGAGTAGTGGTAGTGTCAACCGAGCAGACATTGGTAATTAGTATTAACCGAGTGGTCAAAATAACCTGAGTACAAAATGTAGTCTGAGTTCCAAAGTTTACTATGTTATGGAAGTAAACATGCATATATGAAGAAATGAAGTAAGAAAAAAGATTAAACTATTTCAACATAATAAAACATGCAAACCTCTGTAAGAATTGATCAAACTCAATTCTGCACAACCCAAGAAGAACCTGTTAGCCAATAACCTGTTACAAGAAAAGAAGAAAATGGAGACATAAGGAAAATACTCTCAGAATGTGAAAAATGCATAAGA
>MU223409.1:1101443-1113011 GCA_018584345.1 Thuja plicata | reverse complement strand
CTCTCAGTTATTACTAACAATTGGTATCAGAGCTTGTGTGCTTAGAAGGAAGGTTTCAAGACCTAAGTAAAGATCACAATATGAATAGACGAGATGTGCCCAAGTTGAACAAAGACAACTTTGCTTCGTGGCAAAGCAGGATAAGGCTCCACTTATCAGGTATTGGTAATGATGTTACTCAATACTTAGATACTGAATATGTGTTGCCTACAGGACCATTGACAGTAGATCAATTGAGAGAGAAGCATGAGCATAACTACATGGTTATAGAGATTTCTTCCTCACTCTCTGATGCTGAATTTGAAGATGTCAAGGACTGCAAAACTGCAAAGAAAATGTGGGACAAACTGAAGCTTGTACATGGCGGTGATACAAATGTCCTAAGAGCCAAGGCAGAAAGCCTTAGAGGAAAGTTTGATAATCTCATAATGAAAGAAGGAGAAAACATCACACAGTACAACACAAGAATAAAAGAAGTAGTCAATGCTATACGAGGTGTCGGAGGTACACTTGAAGAGGAGACAGTGGTAAGTAAAATCTTAAGAACCTTATTGCCTGTATATGCTATTAGAGTTTCTGCTATTCAAGAAATGAGAGCAGTAGCAAACAATACAGTTACTCTTGATAGCCTAATTGGTAGACTGGTTTCATTTGAGATTAATAACTTTGACAATAGTGTCTTACCAAGTTTAGAGTCTGCATTTAAGTCTTCTATGAAAATAAGCAAATCTAATCATAGATGCTCATCTATAAGGGACAGTGAAAGTGAAAGTGAAGAAGAAGATCTAGATGAAATAGAAGCACTTATGGCTAAAAGAATACATAGAGGCAAAGGTAAATACAAAGGCAAACTACCACTTGTATGCTTTAATTGTAAAGAGATTGGACACTTTGCTACAAGATGTCCTAACAAAAGAAAAGATGACAGATCTTTTGAGAAGAAATCTGATAGAGGTGATAACAAATATTACAAAGGTTACCGACAATCAGTAAGAAAGGATACCCAAGACTACAAGGATAAAGGCAAGAAGGCTAGCTACCTAGCTGCTTGCAGAGATGAAGATACTGACACCGAACCTGATGATGACATCGAGATAGTATTTTTAGCTGTGAAGGATGATTCAGATGAAGATGAAAGGTATGCAGAAAATGTACTCATATCTAAGGTTAGTAAGAATGATATCTGGATTATAGATAGTGGTTGCACTCACCATATGACTGGTGACAAAGAAAATTTTAACACTTTTGAATATTATAATGGTGGTACAGTAAGAATGGGAAATGATACACCTTGTCTAGTTGAAGGTAAAGGAACAATAATCAAATGTCATCTTCTCAACAAGAAGAAGAGACAAGAGAATATGAGAGTGTATTCAGAATGGAAACATACCAAACCTTTTTGCAAAGTCAACCCCCACACTATTAACCGAATATATTCATCCATGAAAGATAAATTAAGGAGAATTTTTTCTCAATGGTTGGAATGACATTCAAAATGGGGGAGTCCAATAGAAGAGTTAGATTTTGGGGTACCACCTCATGAAGGAGACAAAAATATAATGGTCCTCACCATAGCATCCATTCTCTGGAGGTTGGATAAGGAAAGGGACTCGGAGACTAAAAATGAGGATGTGAAGTCCATCATTGCACAGCTAGTGGGTCACATTGACCCAAATGATCCAGTAGAAAGCATTTAAGTGGTAAAAGATGCCAAAAAATAGGCGCCTCAAATATACCCATTTTTAAGGCATGCGCAGCTTGGAGAGAGGAAATAAAAAAAATAGGGGAAGTAGTAATTTAAGACCAATGTGGATAATTTTCTTGCAGAGACAATTTTGGAGCCAAAAACCATCAACCTATCAGTCGTATGGTCACGAACAATAAAGATGACGATTAAGGATTTTAAGAAGAAATAAAATTCCATTTTTTCTAGAGGTGATTACGTCAGTACCCTCATGAGAAGAGTAGAAACGTTTGTGGCATTCCTCTCATGTGCATTTTGGAAGAATGGGGAGTACACTATCATGAGAAATATAGATGAGATAGTACAGGAATTTAAGGGACTTATTCAAGAATCCAATACTAAAGACTCTATTTATTGGATGACCTGAATAAAACAAGAACCAACAAATATGTAGAAAGAGTTGCCCTAGTTTGAGCACGCAAGAAATCAAAGAATTTTAGAAAGAATCAGCAAGCTCAACTGGAATATACCCAAATACCAAACACAAAATATGTGTTCAAGGTGGTAAAGGCATTCAAAGATGCTTTCCCAGACCTTGTGGAAATTATTTGAAGTTATAGGGGTATTTTTGAAATTTATGTTGCATATTTAGTCACCAAATGAAGAAAAATGTGATTGGGAAGTACCCATGTTTTTTTTGTTGTTACGGGTAGTTTTTAGATAAAGAATATTCTTTGAAATTCTTTTTTTGCATCTCTAGTCATCTCCAA
This sequence comes from Thuja plicata, assembly GCA_018584345.1. NCBI lineage: Eukaryota > Viridiplantae > Streptophyta > Pinopsida > Cupressales > Cupressaceae > Thuja > Thuja plicata. The sequence goes on along the minus strand of MU223409.1, from coordinate 1,110,557 downwards.
GGTCAATCTAACAAAGAGGGTCAGTTTTCTCATGTTAGAACTTAAGAAAATTGCATAAAAAGTGGATCTGAAGGAGCTGAGTTGTTGCAATTCAAACTAGAGCTCCATCCTAAAATTTTAGGGGTTGTTTTTGCTAAAATAAGAATCTTTTCAAGTTACAAACTCATGAAAAACATTTTTAAATTATAATGTAATAGTTTAGGAGTGATTTTAGGTATTTTATTTGTTGTTTTAATTTTCTTACACCCAAAAATAAAGCCTATTTATAGGTTTGCAGATTTGTAATTTGTAAACTCTATTTAAACTCAAATTCTTCATTTAATAAGGGTTGGGATTTGTTTTTTTGAACAATATAGACATGTGGTATTGCATTCTTAGTGTGCATTTCTTCTGACTTTGTGATTTTGAATAAATTTTTCAGATTCAAGAGTCATGTGTATGTTCATTGCAGTTCTCAGCAAATTTTTTTGTGGTATTAGTTGTTAAATTCTTGTTTGGTGCGGTAGATAAATTAGTTTAATCACTTCTATTAGTGCCTTGGAGAATAATTTAATTTTGCATATGTGCATGGATGCTATGTCTTTGAAATTTGGTGAAGTTTAAGAAATCTTTAATTCCAATTTTCTTCAAAATTTGTACAGTGATTCTTATAAGTTGTGGATATCTATCTTGTAATTTCATGGTTATGTATTTAAATCTAACCTTCGTTATGCAATCTAAGTGTTTAAATGGTTGATGTGTGAAATGGGTTTAATTTTGTTTAAATTCTTTCAACCTCATTATCTTTTGAATTTTGTTTGAATATGAGGTTAATGTAATTAGTAGTTTATAATTTAGAATTCATTTATTATCTTGCAGATCTATGTGGTCCAAGTGTTAGAATCTAGTAAAAATTTAAGAAAATATCTCAAAACATAGCAGACATAAGCTTGCATCACCTACCTCGATTCATTTTCTACCGAACGAGTAAATGCTTACCTTGTGAATATTCACATAATCTTCATTAACCTATCCAACATGACTATAAATTGACAATCCATAACCTTTGGAGTGACATGCCCCACTCTTCCAAGAGAGAAATTTTGGATCTGCAAATCCTTGCCATTGTATCGTGTAAACATCACGGTCAACACCTATTTTCTGGGTTTAGGTACAGGTGATAAATATGTAGGAAAATTTATAGATAGATCGGGTGAATAACTACAATCTGAAACTCATCAAAATTGAAACTATTGGGAACAAGCCGAGCAGGGAACTCCGGTCCTAGGAACATGTCACCCAAGGCACCCCGGTCTCTCTATTTCAACTTCAAATTTAAAATGCAAGTTAGTTGCAATATTTTATTGCGAGATCTTTTCCAGAATTTAGTAGTTTGTTCTCGGTCTCCCAGTTCACACAAAAAACCACCAATTCACCTCTTTTAGCCCTCAATCTCACATTCTTCATACACAATTGTAACAACCTCCCTAACAGAAAAAAAAAAAGGACCATTACATCCACCTAGTGTTTCATCTCTCTTGAGGCCTAATTACTATAGTACACTATTTGTTCAATTTAGCTAATTTTTTAACGATGGTTTGAGACAAGATGGCACTTGAAGTAAAAATTTATTGCCAATTTTCATTGTCCTTTTCAAGAAGAGTAACAAACATCCTTGGCATGTTTTCTTATTTTGACTAAAACCATTGGATCGATATCCATTGGTTCAAAGTATAACTTCTTGTATTTTTTAAAGTAGAAATAACGAGTTGAGATGAAAAAGAGGATAGCGATCAACAATCAATGAAGCCATTGTATCAAGTCCACCATAACTTGCAACCTAGTTACACCTCACGGGCTTTCCATTGGTTACTTCATGATGATCTTGGAAACTATAAGAAGGCAACCTCACACAAAGAACATTATCTCATGTTCCTTCCCCATAGCTTGAATCTCATGACTACATTACTCTTTTACAATAACTAAATCTATGGTAGTACTATGAGATAGAGGGTCATCTTTTAGTTTCAAAATATCATGCCCACACTCCAAAAAGTAGACAAAAATAGTACTTGATTCTTTGAAGGGTGACCATGAATTCCTATTCATGGATCAATTGTAGATGATCCATCTACATCCTAATAAGGTGGGAAACATATGCAACCTATCAACAAGGAACAACTTCAAAATTATTTTTGTTTATATTTAGGCAACTACTCCCTTCTTAACAAATATACATCTTGAACACTTGAAAAATGCTTTTGAGAAAAAAATTCTACAACAATTTTGATATTATGGCTTCTCCAAAGTTGGGTTAAGTATATAATAGTAGTAGTGATGTCTTATCATGAGGCACAATATACGCTTTAAAGCTTGCTAGCATTAGTTCTTGCTAGAAGTTGTGGCAACCCATTATTTTCTCTCAATTATTGAACTCAAATAAATAATTATAAATATTGTCTAAATTTATGTCACTCGTGAACTTATCATTACATTAAAAATTAAAAAAATCACAAGTTAAACTTTTTTTACCATTTACAATTTATATTAGGTTTTAAATTGATTCTATTTATGAATCTAGTTATGAATTAAGGGAGATCTCCAACCAATATTTTTTTTTTTTTTAAAAAAAAAAATTCTAAAATAGAGGAAGATTGAGTGAAGGGAGAAAGAAGGTAAATTTACAAACAAATGTGAAGTTGGTCAACTACTTTATCTTATACGACCAAAAAAGTTTCCATACAATTAATGATTGAAGTCAATACAATGCAAATGGATTGTCAATATTTAGTTCACCGTATTCAGAAAAATAAGAATAACATATATTTTTTTTCTAATAAAGATAGTGCATATGTCATTCAAGGCCTTCTAATTTTACATGTGATCACTTTACTCAAAGTTTTTTCTCTTTAATGTGAAAGAGGAAAATAGTTGAGCTGCCAACACCTAACTTTATTATAATTAATATGTGTAAATAACTTAGTGTATAATTTTTTTTATGGAAATACCAACCAAATTATAGTAACTTAATTAACAAAATATATCTTAGTAGAGATTAAAGTGGGAGGAAAAAAAACACTCCCTTCAAGTCATGTGGGTACTACCCCATATTCATATGGGTCATGCCCAGAAATAAAAAAACATCACAAAGTCTTATTTAAACATTTAAATGAGCCTATCCCAGAAGAGAAACACCCTTAAGAAGTCAAGGTAGTAGTCGATGCAGATGAAGGGTCAGGTTCATCCTTATTTCCCCATTCTGACTGTGGTTCTAGATCAAGGTCTTGTATGATCCATCAATCTGTATTGTCTTTTTCATCCTCCTTATCCTCACATCGCAAATAGATCGCCAACTCCAGTCTAGGGAAACCTTTCAAAGAAGGTCAACCCAAAGCATCACCCTAAGAAGGCCAACTAGCAGAAGTTGGTGGTGCCCAAGTTGGATTAGTGGTAGGTGCCCAGGAAGAATGAGAACCTTGAAGGCGTGGAGGAACTTTCAAACTATGCGGAGAGAACTAGTGCTAGGGAGAACGATGACAAGGAGATTGTGAATGTGAATGTACTCACCTTCTGGAAGAACCCCGTTGACGACTCCGCCCATGAGAAGTGGAGAAGCCACTGGAAATACAATTCTCGAGAGGAACCCTAGCCACCGTGCATGGAGAATTTCCCTAATCCTGCAATAATTCTTGCAGATGGGCCACCTCAAGGGTGAACTTATCAACTTGGACCTAAATTTGTAACATGACATTATTGCATATACAAGTTTTAGAAAAAATATGGATATGTTAGCATCAATAAAAACATAAGGAAAAACCACTGCATTTATGCGTTTCCAAAGAGCAAAAAGAATCTCCATCCTGAACGTGTGCCAAAGCTGCAGGAAGGGAAAGGGAGTGAGGGATTATCTCTAAGGAGAACCATATGCCATGAGCATGTTGGGGCGAAATAGGGAAAATAAATCGTGGATCCAGACCCAATAATTATGGCAAATGAGACCAACAAAAGAATACGCAAGTTTTAGAAAATATGGACATGTTAGCATAAATAAAAATGGGGGAAAAACCATTGCATTTATATCTTTCCAAAAAGAAAAAGAATCTCCATCCTAAAAGTGTGCCAAAGTTGCGCGAAGGGAAAGGGAAGTGAGGGATTATCTCTGAGGAGAACCATATGCCATGAGAACATGTTGGGGAAAAATGGGGAAAAGAAATCATGGATCCAGACCCAATAATTATGATCTCGACAAGAGAGTCGAAATATGTGAAGAAAGGACTCAGCGTGACCACAAAAAGGACAACGAGGATCTGGGATACCCAAATGCTGAAGACGAGAACCCAAAGGTAATCTTTGAAAAATAATACGCTAAGAAAAATGTGCAATTTTAGGTTCTATAATACTAGACCAAATTGTAATGAAACACAATCTCCATGTAGAATGAGTGGATTGCAAATGCCAATGTTGGTTCAAAATGTCCACCATGGGCAAGTGGCGTGAAATCCATTGGTATGCTTCGCAAGGTTTATATCTCTAGAAAGTCATTTTTGGGTAACACTGTCAATCCTTCCACCAAGGTGTAACACTTGTTATACTAATCTTATGCAAGAGCTCTCTTGGAAAGAGAGAAATTAATAGCTCAAAAGTGTCTCTATCCTGTTGGGTCAAGCGAAATTGAACTTGTGCATCCTCCCAAGTACGGATAGACGTAGTTGTGTTAGACCTGAAATCAAATTACTAAGAGGGGGGTGAATTGGTAATCTACCAAATAAACCAACTTTATAATCACTTAAACTTTAATCACCATTCAAAAGAATAACCTTAATAGAAGAAAATGAAAAATGTTGAGCATCCAAGACCATCCACAAGTTTGACACACAAATTTATCTCATGGAAACTCAAATAGGGAAAAAACCACAGTGGGGATTAGTACCCACTAAAATAATGTACTATTTTGAAGTACGCCCTCTAAGGAGCTTAACCCTTTTAGGCGTTTACAACAACACTGTTAGGTGCTACCCAGTTAAGGGATTTACCTCAGACTTGTTAGAACCTTTACCCTGTTAAGAGTAGCCTTGTTAGAGGACTTAAAACACAAGCTAATGCATCACCTTGTTAGAGGATTTACAATAAAGATCTCTTAGAATATACCCAGTTAGGGGATTTTAACTGTTGTAACTATTAGGGAGCAACATCAACAATGATCTACAAAATAGCACTACCTCTGCTTCATCATATCAATTGAAGCGCACAATCTCTTCTGAGTATACTTAACTCTTCCCTGGCTTGATCGCGACATGCACCTTACACCGCACTTGAACAACACACGATCAACACACTTTGCATTCAAATTCAACCTTTAAATAATGAACTATTAATTCCACCGCCTTAATCAAACCCTAAAATGAAATTACAAAGCATCTTGCTCAGATACAATGCGCTAAATAAAAAATTAAATACACAAAACATATTTCCAAGACCGCGTCGACCTACACAACAATTTACATATGAAATTGAGCCAAAGAGTCAAACACGGTTTGACCATACTCAAACTTCCTCAAGAATATTCTCCATGAGATAACACTGATCAATGTGATGCCAGATCATCACCTCCAATCATGAATACGCGTCACCAAATCATGTATCCTTCATCGTTAATTACCGTTGCATCGATACCAATCACCAATACAAGATCTTCCATCGGTAGCACAAGAACACAAACACTTAACCTGTTGAATAACATTCTCTCTTCTCACCGATCACTCAAAGTAGTTTTGATTGCAAGTGTAGAATCTAAACATTTTTTAACACCATATCTTGTGACCGTGCCACAAGATACATCAAAAACTTGACAAGACATTCAAATCATCTATCACTTGTCTTCAATTTTTCTATCAATTGTACTGCTATACTCCATTCGATCACAACTCTCACATAAAATTACTTTAGTAGTACTGGTCATGCATTTGACATCCAGATACATACCTAAGTCTCCCCTAAAGATAAAAACCACTAAAAGTCACTAAAACTCATCATTCATCATAAATATGCTTGACAACATACTAAGAACACAAAGTCAATAGTTGACATCAATGACAATATAATATCTAATCATCTTGTAATCAAATCACTATGTCATAACCAAAACACACTTACCATCACTGCATCAGATATGCCAACAATCTCCCCCTTTGGCATTTTTGGGAACACTCTATGCTATACCAATGATGGTAACATTCTCTTCAACAATAGAATCGATCAACATCTTCAACATGAAACATTAAGAAAAATGTTTCCACTTATGTCTTTCACTTGTTCTTCAATTACTCCCCCTTACATTGAACTTCACTCTTTGTCAAACACATACATACATCTTCACCTCATCACATCTTCTCAATACATCATCTCCATACATCTGAGATTCTGAACATACATCTTCTCCCCCTTTGACAACAATTCCAAAGGTGCTCAATACAACTAATATCTTCTCTGCAGTACCTGACTAACCAAAGAACATTACTTCACAGACTGTTCCCCCGAAGGAGTAGCCACACAACATTAATCCACACATAAAAATATTCAATGAATACATTGGGGTTGAGGCAACTGCATCTTCTTTTAATTCAAAGAAGATAGGTGAATGACCCCTAGTCTACCTCTTAGGTACTCAAAATTATCCTTAGGCAATGGTTTAGTAAAGATATCATAAACTTTCTCCTTGGTTGGCACATATTCCAACCTTACTCCCTTTTCCTGTACCTATTCTCAAAGAAAATGTTATTTGATAGCTATATTTAGTCTTAGAGTGCATCACCGAGTTCTTTGAAATATTAATAGCACTTGTATTGTGATAATAGATAACCACCTATTCAGTTACCTTCTTCTGTATTCCTTCCAGAATCTTCTTAACCATACTATGTGAGTACAATTAATTACAGAAACAATGTACTCAACTTCAGCTATTGATTGTGATATACAATTTTGCTTCTTACTTGTCCAGGATACAAGCCTCTCTCCGAGAAAGAATACACCTCCACTTGTTCTCTTTCAATCATCAACATTACCTGCCCAATCAGCATCAATAAACACATTCAAAGAAAATTCACCTTTATGTCCATAGCAGAGACCATAATCTTCAGTCCCTTTAAGATATATGAAGATTCTTTTCACTGCAACCATATTAGATTCCTTAGGATTAGAAGAAAATCTAGCTACTAATCCAGCTGCCTGTGTTATATTTGGTCTACTATGTACAACATACTGCAGCTTATTGATCATGGACCTGTAAAGTGTTGTCCATTTCTTTAGAATCATCTTCCTTTGACAATTTGCAACCAATTACCATAGGGGTACCAACTAGTTTTGAATCTTCTAGTCCAAAAGTCTTTAGTATTTCTCTTACATACTTGGAGTGACTTATGTAGATACCGTCTTTCATCTGTTGAACTTCCAATCCAATGAAGAATTTTATTTCACTAGTCATAGACATCTCAAATTCTTTCCTCTTCTCATCTGCAAATGATCTGCTCAACTCTTCATTACCACCAAAAATTATATAATCTACAAATATCTCTGTAATTAGCAATTTGTCATCTTTATTAGTCTTCAAATACACATTATAGTTGTCACTTGTTCTCATAAAACCAATTTCAATCAAATATGAGTGCAACCTCTCATACCATGCTCTAGGTGCTTGTTTCAATCCATACAAAACTTTATGTAATCTACACACCATATTCTTACCTTCTGAATTAACAAATCCTTTAGGTTGTTCAATGTATACCTCTTCTTCCAAAATACCTTTAAGAAAATATGACTTAACATCCATTTGATATACCTTGAATCCTTTATAAGCAGCATAAGCAAGCAATAATCTCACACATTCAAGTCTAGCCATAGGTGAAAATGTTTCACCGTAGTCCAGGCCTTCCTCTTGTGCATATCTTTTGCACACCAATATTTCCTTGTTTCTTACCATTTCACCAGTCTCTTCCATCTTGTTTATGAAAATCCACTTTGTACCAATCACATTCTTATCCACCGGTCTGGGTACTAATGTCTAGGTTTTGTTCATCTTAATATGTTCCAATTCTTCTTTTGTATCTTTCACCCAATCTTTATCTTTCACTATTTTGGGTTCAAATTTAGATAACAAACACATGCCTTCTCTTTCCTTTCTTATAGTTAACACACCTACATTTTTGTCACCAATAATTTGATCAAGTGAGTGATTCAACTCTAAATACTTAGGCAATACTGATTCAGTTCTAGGATTTCCTTCAATTGTTTGTATATGTTCATGTTCATTGACCTCTCTCTACATCGGTTCTTTTTTAGTGTACTAGTCCATCAATTGCACATAAACAATCCCATGATAGTCTCTTCTTGTCAGATTCATCATTTTTCTCATAAAATTTGTCTATTCTTACACTAGCACTTTCTACTATTTTATTAGTTCTCTTGTTCAAGCACTTGTAGGCTTTGCTCTTAGAGGAATATCCCTTCATCACTTCTTGGATCAAACATTCCATAATTTTCATCTCTTTTAATGTAACATCTACTTCTAAAGATTTTGAAATAATTAGCACATGGTGTTCTACCATACCCCAGCTCATAGGTGTTAACATATTGTTCGTTCGTGTTTAACTATGCATATGCATATATATATATATATATATAAAATAATTGTTAATATATATATTTCTCTGATAAATATATATTGGAACGAACTCATATATATATATATATATATATATATATATATATATAAACAGCCACATCTCTCTATAATGAATAGTCACAACTATTCATTATAGATTCTATATATAAATACAAATATATTTTTGTAGAATCAATCAATCACCAAGGCAATTGCATTCTACTACACATTAGTTTATACATTATCTTCAGGTCTACATTTCTTAACATGGTATCAGAGCAGCAAGGTTATTAAAGGAAGATAAAATATAAACCCTACATAATCTATAGTTGAGCATATTCTAAATTTTACTAAATTCTAAAATATAAAAATATGGCTCACTGCATGAGAATGGAAGATAGATTAGAAGGTCCTTCAAACTTTATATCCTGGAGGACTAGACTTACCTCTCTCCTTATGGAACTTGAATTAGAGGAATA
>MU223409.1:1051238-1101343 GCA_018584345.1 Thuja plicata | reverse complement strand
GTTAATGTTGGCATGAGTTGAATGATGGTGGGTTGAAACTAACAAAGCATGCCATCATATAGAAAGATCATTCCTCCAGGACTTACACACAACGATCAGGATTTCCCAAGTTGTCATGCATCCTAGTACTACTACAGTTCTTCTGAGCTAAACCATGGAAATTTCCCCCAACTTACCTCCCTCCCTTGCTATCCAATTTGCAAAAACCTTTATAAAGTATTGTCCCCAATTGTTTCAAACCGTGTGTGGTATTTGACACTTTGTGAAGCAAACCATCAGTTTGCATCAATTACCAACGCTTGGACTTCGTGGGGGGTCCCTAATGCTCAAGCTAACAGTTCCTGTGGTATTATTATTTGCCAGACAGTTTCACGAGTACTGCACCTTATGGACTATTTATGAGTAAACACTAGATTTATTCTACAGTTTGGCAATTAGATTAAATTTATTTAAAATTACAAAAAACAGTGACCAAACAGTTAAAATGGGAAGCTTCAAATGCACTTTTAAAATTGAAGGTTTGCTTAAACTGCAAAACTCTTAGTGAGGTTCATTAAGGTGATGTGGCCATTCAAATTTTCAAACAGATAATTAGTATTGTATAAAAAATAAAGAAGATGATACCCAACGATTATTTTTTTTCTGGAATTTCTCATCTAAGGTCTCTACACCATGGAGCTGAGGGTGCAAATGTTACTCGGAAAAGCCAGCTGCTGGACAAATGAACCAAGAGCCATTCATGACTAACTTGAAATGTGACTTAAAAGGAACATCAGGACTGAACTTAAATTGATTCACAAAAAGACTTGTACAATGTGGTTCATAAGACGAAAGAAATAAATCAAGGACCCTAGATTAAGAGATCAGTTACCTTGATCAAAATATCATACAACCATGGTCGATTTGGATATTAATAGGTCACCTGTAAATTTGGAATATCGTAAGCATGTCCCAGGCTTTTCCAACACATTGACACTCAACCTTCTCATAAATGCAGTGCATCATAATCCAGAAAGCTTAAACCAGTTTAGAGTTTTAATGTTCCTGAATTGCAGCCATCTCCACAGTTCAAACTGCAAAAATATATACATATGAAAAAGGAATTCCTGCAACATAAGTGGTACCCATTTGTTCTTGTATTAATCATTAACCCAAGAAAGAAAAGGAACTTTTGGAACAAAGTTAATTCACCAGCTTGTGGATTACAGCAAAAACTCAACGCAAACTGACAAAAAGTTAAATTAGCAATACCTCATGCATCTTCTGTACTACCAGAAACATTTCCTTCGGTAAGTCTAATGACATTGTAGATTGCAAAGACAACTGAATCAACATTATTGCCTCCTTTGCCTCTTTATTCTCTCAAGAGCACCCATGGGTTCATCTCGTTCTCTTTGCTTTTTATCATCATCCCCTTCATTGTCTTGTGTCTTTGTTTTGTTTACCAATTCTCCAAAAACAGCAGATGGAACATCTTTTTGTTCAACCCCTTCATCATTCTCGTTGTCTCCATCACTCTCTTCTTGTAATTCAATATCTTCTGGATTGGTAGCTACCTTCCTACCCCCATCTGCTGTGTGCATGACCCCAGCTTGGGAGTCCACTCCAGCACTAACAAATCCCAACGATCTCATTCCATCTTTTGAAGCCATGCTGGGAACAGCTGCCGGTGCTAATTGTCTTTCCAGAACAGCCATTTCATCTTCAGGCACACCAGCCCGCTTAAGTGTGTCAACTGTCTCCTCAAATGTCAGCTTCCCTTGATCCTTTTGCATCAAATATTCTGGCAGTATAAAATGTGTCTGCAATATAACACTCTCAAAGTCAGATATAACAGATTTAATAACCTTGGTTAAAGAAAACATGGTAAATAACTGTGGGTTACTGCAAGTGCCCTCAGAATTGAAACAAACATTTCATAACATGTAAGTTCAACATTCGTTAGAATTTGTGTAGGATGTGCAAATTTGCATTGTATTATATCTTTTCTATTCCTCAATGAAAATAAAAAAGCATAATAGATATACTGCAGGAAAATGCAAACCTGGCTGTAGTTAGCCGACACACTGCGTTTGATTCGAAGCATTTCCCTGAAGGTATCCTCATTTCCATGCTGTACCTCAAACTCATGCCACTTGTCCCAGACTTCTGGATCAGAACGTGGATCAGCCATTTGTGCACAGTATTCATAAATAGTGCGTGCCCGGTCTATCTCCCCCAATTTCCTCTCCAGCTCAGCAAAATTCATAGACATTACCTTCACATATTTATCTGGTAGCTCTGATTGAATAGCTTTCTGTAATAGAAAGATGAATGATATTAGAATTTGTGGCTAGCGATGGACACAAAATCTTAAAAAAAACTGAAGCACAGGGTTTGTTGTAGAAATGGAAACTGACACTGAAAAGAAAAATTCGTATATACTTCTCTAATTGTAAAACTAACCAGATAAATATCCCTGGTTTTTGGAACTCCAAAATTTTCTGCTGCACGAGCAATGTAAAGATCATATATCTCCATTTTTTCATGATCAGGAACAGCCTTTGCAGCACGGTCGTACACTTCCATTGCATGCCGTGCAAGTCCATAGTCCTCTTCCAACTTGGCATATTGCAAATACAAGGGTTTTACATTTTCTGCTGGTGCCTAAAAGTACAGAAAAAAATTAATTTACTTCAGATGAAAGCAAGCAATACCATAGGCATAAACCTTTCAAAAATATAAAAGAAAATAAAAAAGGACTGCATTCTCTCTTGGAAGCTTAAGCCAGTAGAAGGTGGGTTTGGTCTTGAAAGTTCACTGTTTGGTATGAAAATTTAAGGAGATTGACTAAGTGAAGTTGTCTTTGCTAGGCAAAGCTTGTTTCAAGATCAGAGAGGGCACATGTATCCATTTGACTAGTTACACTTTCGAACAGCTTCATTATGATGTGGAGCACTCCTTCTGGGGTTTTAATTGGGTTATTATCTAAGTAAGTATACCAACTTATTTCTAGGCTGCATGCCAAGTTCCAACAGACAGTGTAATTGCCAAGTCAAAGTTTAAAGATGGGAGTGGACAGGGAGCTGCGATCAAGAAAGAGGCAAACAACTGGATTGGCATGTGTAGATGTTCCTCCAGTGAATTCTATACCACCCGGCCAAGTAATTCCTCTTGAAAGTCAAGTTCACTCAGAATCTGGTACATGGGGGATGCCTGCTTGCAAAAAGCTGTAAATTATCTAAGTGCTGTTGCTGTGGAGGAAAAGGAGGACTTTACCAGAGAAAGCCGTGTCGATGTCTTCAAAAAACCATTCATAACGTAGAAGTACAGTAGAATAAAGGGCAATCCATGCAACAGAATTACTGGCAAGTTGGGTAGCTTGAACATGGCTCCCGCAAAACAAGAATTGGGCATAATAAGTGAAGAAATTCTGATGAATTATTTCCTGAACACAATGGTAATGTTGTAGACAATGTGCAAGTTTCAAGAGGGATGAATAAAGCTGTATCAGAGCCCAGTCCGTCTACTGCTATGAAAGCCCAGAGAAATTGCACACTTAATTCTTCTGTAGAACATGGTTCTGAGGAATTAGTTCATGTTGTAGACCCTGAGGCATCTAATAAGATTTATACTAAGATTGAGGAGGATGGCACTGATCTTCAACAGTTAGAAAAATTAAAAGAGTATGCTGCTGAGAAAGGTGGAACTATTGATCCTGGAAGGTAAATACAAATTTCTGATAAGCAAGTGAATAGCTACTTTAATATTTCACCAGACAACGTAAGACTGTTGTAAGACACATAAAAGATAGGCAAATTCGGAAAGAAGAGAAGCAAGGTACAACAGAACTGAATGGGGTTGCTTCTAATGTTTCTGTTTGCTTGAATGGAAGTGATTCTAAAAAGGAAACCATTGCGGGAAATTTGGCCATGGATCAGGTTCCTCACAAAACTGACAAGGAGGCCAACAAACTATCTTTAGAAGTCACCACCTCTGTTGTAGCAGATCATGAACCAAAAAAGGGTCACAACTCTATTCTTGGGGGTTCAAATGATATTAAAGAAAAACCTTTGCATGAACCAATTAACCTTGAAATTGAAGGCAGAGGTGCAGAATTACTGCAAAATTTTAGTGACACGCAAGAAGAGCTCCTGAGTGAGTCATCTAAATTAGAGACAGAAGACAGACACATAAAGTCCATTCTAAATTTTAAAGAAAAAAATTCGCAGCCATGGAGTGGAACATCTGACCACAAAATAAAAGATGAAAGCATGATGAATTTAAGTACATTTAGTAGTAAAGATACGAGGAATAGTAAACATACACATTGGACAATAGTCTTGGAGGAGATATTAAATTCATTATGCATGACTTAGTGTGGGATTAGGAGTTCCATTTCCAAGGCACTTGCTTCTGGCCCACCAGAATGTGCAAAAAAGTTTCTTCAGCAAAACATTTCAAAAGATGCTTCTAACAGTGGTGGAACTCTGCCCATGTAGGATGCTGTTTCATCGGTACTTGCATGGTGTCAAGGTGAAAAGCCTGGTTATAGGTATGCAGAAAGAGAGGAATTTCCTGAGGAAAATGAGATTGTCCCAGGGATCACCAAGATGGAGAGGGATACCTTTAAGAATGACTCTGGAAGAAAGATGGCTGCACAAGAAGCCGTTTATTCGTCAGATGTGGTTACTGAGCGTTGCTGTGATGTGTTCTTTAAGATTATTTCATCAGAAAAATTCATGTTATTATGTAATTTGGTCCATGGGAGCGTCACCAACTCAAGGATGCATGAGATGTTTTATTTTCAGTGCATTGATTAGAGGATGAAATCTGGAACTTATGGCAAGTCACCAGAACTTTTTGCGTCAGATATGCAACAGCTTTGGAAAAATGTACACAAGATTGGTAAGGAGATGGTTCTTCTGATAGATGCACTCTCACAGCTTTCTCAAATTTTTATGAAAAAGAGGTGGCTGCTGTGCTTCAGCCGGGAGCTGTCCAGAGTTGTAAGCTTGATGACATGGACAAGCGAACCACTGATGGAATCTTATTAGTCCAAGGAGATGAAGCTGAAGAAATGTATAGCCAGAGGAGACACAAATGTGGGCAGGTTCCTTGGGTGGGCAACATCAGGAATGAGTCTATTATAACCTCTAAGATTCTGGGAGATAAAGAGAGTGTGAAGGTTTCTGAAGACAGGAAAGTGGAATTGAATGGCATAACCAAGGGTTTTAATTTGTCTTGGAGTGGAAAAATTCTAAATGCTATAAAAAGAAGTCGAGAATTTTAATAGTCAATGTCCACCGTGTGAAAAGTGCGACCATCCTTCATCAGGCACAGATGGCAGTCTTTGCATGGTTTGTGGCATTGAGATCAATAGTAACTGTGCTGATATGTGATGCCTGTTACCATATATATTGCCTCTCACCCCCATTAGATGAGATTCCCAGTGAGAGCTGGTACTGTTCATAGTGTTATGCGGTTGGAAAGAAATCACCAGAAGTTGACTTATTTCATGATAGACAAGAAACCATGCTTATCGAGGAAGGTAAAGGATACTGTTGTCTATCACTGTGTCGTCTGTTAACGCCTCAGCAAGATGCAAAATTTTCAGCTCGACCAGCAAGCTGAACCTCAAAGTATGAGTAAAGGGGATGTAGTAAACCTTCAAGGGGAAGACAGAGAATTGAGTACGGAACAGTTAAATTTGCGTACTAAAAAACAGAGATGACTGAACTGGCTAATGGTGAGGAACTTCAACCATGTAATGAGGAATCAATACACGGACGCATTTGCAGAGTACGTTCTGTTGGAGAAAAGGATGATTATTATCTTATGGAATGCAGTAACATTAAATGTGTTTCCAAATTTTATTACTTGAGCTGTTTGACACCAAAGATGGATACCATTCCTCCACCTGGATGGTACTGCCCTTCTTGCCTTTGTAGAATCTGCTTAGTTGATGAGAATGATGATTTCATCATCCTCTGTGCTGATTGTGATGAAGTTTATCATATTTACTGTTTGAACCCTCCTCTAGATGAAATACCAGAAGGAAAATGGTACTGTTTATCTTGTACAAGAAAGCAGAAAAAGAAGAGGAACAAGAAATTTAAGGGAAATGGATCAAACATGTTAACTGGGAGAGTGCAACTAAAGAAGAAACCTGAGATGGTAGATCAATTTGTGTCAGGCAATGTGGAAGTGCTTAAGGAATCACATGGGGGTAATGTTGGGAACCATCTAAATAAGAAATCTTGTTCTTGTGTTCGTTTAAAGAAAATATCTTCAATGGTGACACGCAGTGTGCCAACTGTTGTTTCTATCAGAAGTCATTCTACTACTGATAAACTATGTAACGGTGTAAAACCAAAAGTGGGTAGAAAAAGGAAAAGAATTTACTGAGAACATACAGGTTGGAGTATTGAGTGAATGGATTATTGAGAGCATACTTAATGAAAAACTGTACTACTGGTAACATTTCATGTGCCGAAAATCCATGTATTTTATCAAATGATATTTTGAAGAATGTTTTTGCTTAAAAAAAAATGTCCAGTAGAGAAATCTGTCAATTATTTTTAAATGCAAAAATGATATTTGGAGAGATCGGAGGGCAAGTTTTTTTCTATTCTTAGTCGATAGACAAGGAAGATGATGACATAACGATGAGTAGAAAAAGCAAGATAGACAAAACCATAAAAGTCGCCTCGAAAACTTGCCATGAATTTCAAAAAATACATTTGAGTCATGGAAGATAATCTAATTGTGCAGGACGAAGGGAAAGGCACAATTTAAGGTCCATCATGCCTGGCACCACACCAGACTGAAAGTGGTCATGAATGATTCAAGAAAATGGATGGGATGAGCAAGGAAGAGTGCAAAGATGCAGGAGGAAGAGTGAGGTCATGACAATTTGGTGGAATGGTAGTTTTCAGAACTCAAGATATCATATTATGTAGTGCATGTTCAGATCTATTTCAAAAAAAAAAATTGGTGACCAAAAAAAGCTACAAAAAAACAATTGAGGGAGTACAAAGAGAAAGATAAAAGAGGAAAAAGCAATTATTCTAAATTTAAAAGCAATTATTTTAATTTCAAAGCAACTATTCTAATTTCTAACTACAGTCTCTCAAAAGAGACAAATAACTGATGTGATGGAATAATCTTTCAAGTTGTTCAACTTTACTCATAAAATATTGCTCCACAAATCCATAATAGACTATAGCATTCAACCTATCCTTCTTGTAGTAGCCAAAACAGTCACAAACATCTAACATATACAATAACACTTTGTAACTCAAAGAAGAGCTATTAAAACAGCTTCAGTGAAAGAAGCAAACCTTCTCAACAGCTTGCTCAAATAAGTCCCTTGCACGTTCCAACTTTGACCCCTTGTACCTGTTTACGAATTTTGAGAGATAGGTCACCCAAATATCCTTCACATGTGGATATTTGAAGATTTTGACACCTCTTTCATATACTTTGAATGCATCCTCAAAATATTTACTCTCCTGATAACCAAAAAATAGATAACAAAACTCAATAACCCTGTCCAACATGTCTGTTCAATAATAAAAAACAGGGAAAAGTCAATAACCCTGTCCAAAATGTTACCTCTAGCAGATGTGCATAATTTATAATAATTTGTGGAGTGGCAATCTTTAAATCAAGTATCCGTTCATATACTGCACATGCCGACTCTAATGTTCCTAGACTCTCCTCCAAGTCCACAAAAAATGTCCAAAGCTTCAATGATCTATGCAGCCTCATCTGTACTGGTTCATTGCCATCAGCAGCAACTGTACAAAGAATAGTTTGAAATTAAAGCAAGAATTGGTACAATTTTTTTGATCAGCATTTATTGCACTGAAAATTTTGGGAACATTAAAAATCATTCAAGCTCCCAACTTGAAGACAAACCCTGCAGATTAGTTGTGAGTTTAAAATTATAATCTTCAAGGACCTGAAGAACCTAAAAGAGTTGCATTAAAGTTTGAGGAGATTGGGATTAATAAATATTAAATTAGCAACACAACTGAAGAAGAAAAAGAGCTAAGTTCAGCTTCCGGAAAACGGAAACTTTTTGGAGTGGATATGCTAGAAGAAACTAGAAAGTTTTCAGCTTTAGCAGAAAGAATTTCAGTGTGTTACGTTTCTTCACTGGCAGAAAGAATCTAAGCTTGTTAAATTTCTTCACCGGCAGAAAGAATCTAAGCTTGTTAAATTTCCTCAAAGGTCGTGATCAAATATTTTAAAGTAGGAACAATCAATATAGTATGTATTGTAGAGAAGCATGGATGTGCCTAGAAGCCTTCTGTTTTTAGCATAAAGAGATATATCATAAACTATTAGTCTATTAATGAGGAAAGTAGACCTGATTGGACTTGTTACAATCCTAAAAACCAGAATCACTTAATTTTGCTCGTACTCACAAGGTTACAAAAATTACCATAACCAGAGTTTGCTGGGCAAAATATTGAAATTAATGTTTGTCGGGCATTGCAAATGGTACTTTAAAAATATCATCAAAAGCACATATATCCAAATTAATCAAAGATGCTGGGCAAATCTCTTTATGCGATGGTATTTTCAACTCCTTCAGCATAGTAACAAGATTTTGAATTCCAAATCTGACCGAGAAAGGAGCATATAGACCATGTATTCAGGAGGGAAACTGTTTCAGCACTCTCATCTTGTGATTGATTTACTTATTAAAACTTATGAACAACTTAGTGGATCTTAGTTTAATAGTTTAGCATACAGAGTTACTGAAAAGAGAAATGGCATAGCATATTAATATTCAGCTGCAAGAGAATATCGAAAAAACAATGAGCTCTTTAACAGTGTTATATGGTCAATTAAACAGACAGGGAAAAGAACCTAGATTATGAAAATGACATGTCCCCTTTTTCAGGTTAAGTCAAATTAATTATATTATTTAAGTTGAGTACAATAATCTCTAATTTTAAGCGCAACTTAATAAAATTATTACAATTAAAATAAAAGGTGTTTTTAAACACTAGGATTAAAAGAAAAATATCTATAAAATTTTTAAATAATATAAGAATTGGCAATATTTTTAAATACTTGCAGGCAAATTTAGGACTGAAGAACCTGATTTGAAAAGGTATATCGAGGATGTGCCCATCTTCATTTGAGGACCATTCAAGTTATCTTTTCCAGTCAACATTCAGATTTGAGCAATTTATTCGATCTGGGCATCCAAGGATGAAAACCCTTGGGTTGTTCAAGCCCCAAGGTTTGAGAGGATGAAAAACCTCTTAGATTCCACATTTTGGGTCAAGGATGAAAACCTTGTTTCCCATTTTGGGTGATTCCATTCGTGAATCACAAAGGAGCTGATTCGTTGATGGTTCAAAAACATTGTTTTCAGTTTATATTGTTGCTGCTACAGTGATGCTACAGCAACTCCAGCATTTCGAAAGTTCCATCATGTTGCTATACTACACTACAGAACTTATATTCAAATCAGCTATTTCGGGAGCATCTTTGACCATCCTTTGGTAGTGGTTTCAATTAAGGGGCAGATCTGAACATTCATACACGGTTTTGGAATTAATTTGTGGCTGTTGCCTGCCTTACACTATCCAGAGCCCTCCATAGCACAGCTGAACATTCCTCAGACACTATTGTACTCCTAGGCAGTTGTACCATTGGAGCATCACATTTGGTGATTTCTATGATGATTTCTAATCTGAATAGAATCAGCTTCCTAGGGTTTACCTTAATCATGCAATCAGATCTGTAACTGCCATTATCAGTGATGCAATCATGATCAAATCTGGTTTACGTTGCATTTTGAAGATGTTTACAGTTTAACTGGTGCAGGAGCACACCAAGGCGAACTGGCAATCAGCACTAACAAAAATATTTTCAGCTTGTTTTCTCAATTTTTCATTGTTTTGGTTTTATTTTGGCTTCTCTCCATCAGCTTTGCAGAGCTTCATTTTCAACATATTATCGGCTCCATATCGGAGCCTGCAAAAGTCGGCTCTCAAGAGCATTAGACAAGAAATCTGAACTGCAACTAGCTTTATGATTTTAAATGTGGAAGCACAGACAATGCTCGTGAACTGTTCAATGCCTATGAAAAATGCAGTCTCATGAAATTTCATGATTGAAAACCTTTAAGCAAATGCAATTGGCTGGTGTAAAGCCAGTCTCCGCAGACTTTGCAGGGACCCACAGGTCCTGTGCTGAAGTGGAAATTTTGGAACAAGGTAGAGATCTCCATCGAGCATAATTCACAATGGATTGATTGGCAGGCTTTAGAAGCTTTTGAAAAATACAATTGACAGGTGTATTTGCAATGCTTCTCTTCGAACTGTCTTAACCGGGTTAACAGGTTAATGCTGTCATGTCTCCCATTTAGAAACCCTAATCAAGATATTCCTATCCATTGTCACAATTTGGTGAAGTCTATAAAAGAGACAAAAATGTAAAAAGGTACCAAAGATCTTAACAGCCATATATGTTACTCTATGCCAAACACGGTACATGGCTCGATAAATAAAATAGTCCACTGGTTATCAGCTGACTTAAACTCATATATGGTCTGTGAAAGTCGCAGTGGCAAACGAATGAGGTAACAAGATACGGGGTTGAGACTGGGTGCTATTTTGTTCCCCAAGTCTGTTTAGTCGACATAAGGAAAAGCAACAATGGAATTCAGAAATTATTTAGAATGAATGGTGTTTCATAAACATGGACAACATGGAATCAACGACCATGTTCTATCAGCTATTACATACAGACAGTAGAATATAAATATATCCAAGAAACCTAAAACGCCACACTTCAGAAAATTTAAAAACCAAATAAAAGGAAACATTATAAATTACGTGGATGAGGTGTAAGACAGCTACTAAGACAGAAATAACATATAAGATTGGAGAAATTAATGACAGCTGTTAGTTAAGACTTAATACAAAGTCCTTAGTCATCAATCAATGTAGTTATGTTATAAAGAGATGTGAATTAATTATGGGTAAAAGAGACACATCTCTCAAATTCCTCCCATTTCTCCATCGAACAAGATATATATTTGGATGAATAAACACATTCAGGAGATCATCGGAAAAGGGAATAAAAATACAACGGGAAAGAGAAATAATTCTTAAGCTACCCATATGTCAGTACCATGGTGAATGCCTTTGGGCTTAGGAAGCATAGGCTTTCAGGGCACCTTATGGTGTATACTCCTCAGTCCCTACCATTGTGAATGGGTATTCAATCATTAGAATCAAGTTAGGAATGGCAAGATGAAGGAGAATGGTGATAGGACCCCGCACTAGATAGCCCACCTCAATGTATGGCAAGGGCCACATGAGGCCAAGGGGGAACAATGTATCTTCTCTTGGGCCTAGGGTAAGAGGTTTTTGGGGCACCTCATCAAGTCACCCTACCTTACCAATTCTATGGTTGGGTTATCCTCAAGTTAATTCCAACATATATTGAATTGATTTACATTCTTTATTTATATGTTATTTATAATCCCATGAAATCTAACTATGACATTATGATTATGTATGAACCCTATCTATGTTGTTTGGGATTACATAACCAAAGAAATCCTATATGTGGTAAATTGTAACCCTAGTTTTGGTGCAATTGTTAATTTAGTGCAAAATTCTAGGGCACCTTATGGTGTATACTCCTCAGTCCCTACCATTGTGAATGGGTATTCAATCATTAGAATCAAGTTAGGAATGGCAAGATGAAGGGGAATGGTGATAGGACCCCAGACTAGATAGCCCACCTCAATGTATGGCAAGGGCCACATGAGGCCAAGGGGGAACAATGTATCTTCTCTTGGGCCTAGGGTAAGAGGTTTTTGGGGCACCTCATCAAGTCACCCTACCTTATCAATTCTATGGTTGGGTTATCCTCAAGTTAATTCCAACATCTATTGAATTGATTTACATTCTTTATTTATATGTTATTTATAATCCCATGAAATCTAACTATGACATTATGATTATGTATGAACCCTATCTATGTTGTTTGGGATTACATAACCAAAGAAATCCTATATGTGGTAAACCGTAACCCTAGTTTTGGTGCAATTGTTAATTTAGTGCAAAATTCTAGGGCAAATAGAAAAGGGACATCACAAATGCTCAAGATAGCAAACACATCATGCAATGAGGTGGAAACATCGGAGAAGCGGAAGGGACAGGAGGGTAAGATTCCAAATGCTATGCAACAGGAGTTAGGGAGCATTGTGGTAAAAATTTGAGGAGGGCAGCATGCTTGGTGAAGAGTAATGCAAAAGAACTCAAGGCTACGTGAAAGGAGATACACCTGGACAGCGACATAGGGAGCCAAAAGCATAAGCATAAAAGGGTGCTTTGAGTGTGTGGAATGGAAAAATAGACAGCAGCTTCGGAGAGAATAGAAGAGGAAGCAAAGGGTGAATAAAATAACTGCAGCATAAGGAAATGAAATGGTAGGAGAGTGTGTGAAGACGGAGATAGGAAACTCGAGTGGCAGGAGTGAAGGCGCGTGGAAAATATAAAGGAACCATGATTAATTTGCCAGAGTATAGAGGCGGCTAGAAGAATAGCCAATAGGGAAAACAAGACAGTGTTAGACAAAAAGGAAATCAACAAGGAGGATAATTAGCATAGACTAAAGATAATAGAGAAAGAAGCATATGGCAAGGTCATCACAGGTGCAGCAGAAGTTAAATGGTAAGTTGAGAGGCCATTGAAGGGCCATATTCTAAATGAGCTTGTGATCTTGTTTTCGATATAAATATCAAAAAAAAATTGAGGGCATTTGTTTATTGTTGTGAGCAATCTTCATCTCTGTGTAAAATCAGATTGGTGAGCAAAGAGTATCTACCAGTGAGAGTTTGAGAGAAATGAGTTTCGTATGTGTTAAGGTAGGGGTCTGATTTCATACTGCATCATTAACTAAGTTCCATGCAAGTTTCCTCCTTAAATATTGTTGACACTGAGAGTTAATTCTATTAGAATGTGAAGTTGATGCTTTCCAATGGTGTTGCCATTAGTGGTTGTCATTGATGTCAACATACTCATATCCCAGCTTCCGTTGTATTTGTTACTATGTTTTTGGCATAGTCTTGTATCGGTTGTTGTGTACCGACAGATTGTTGTATCGGTTGGAGTGTTTGGCGTGTTCACCGATAGCTTGTGGTCCTTGGAATCTACATTGTGGTAGTTTGTATGCTCGATCCTATATGGATGTGCTTCGGTCCTAGCGTTGGTTTTGTAACGTGTACCTTGGAGAAGTGGCATGTTGTATTAATCAAGGTGGTCCTCATTTCATTCCTTCCCACCATGGGAATGTTTTTGTGCGACCTATTTCAAATTGTGTAGCCGACCTTGTGGATCTCATGGTGTTGTATAAGGCATGAACATAAGCAAGACTACAAATATGCGAAGGAGATCCGTGTTCGTGCAGAGCAGTCTGTAGATCTTAGAGGTGGATTCTATTCATTTTCATATCTTCCGACAATGAGCCCTTGTGTATCGGCAGTGAGCCCTTGTATCGATAGTGAGCCCTTCTGTATTGGTAGTGAACCATTGTGTATTGGCAATGAGCCTTCTTGTAGTGAGCATTGCTGGCAGTGAGCCTTTGTATCAAATCACTTTTCGATGTCACCTTAACAGGCGTTTTTACATTTCATGAGAATTAGCTTCTCCGTGGTTTTACCCAACTTGGGGTTTCCACGTGTAAAATCTAGTGTTCTTTGATTCGGTGTTCCTATACATTTCATGTTTATATTTACTGTGGATGGTTAATGTGCTAAACCGACAAATCCTAAGTTGTTATTGGAATTGTTTAAGTGTTAACCGAGAAAGAGAAAATTTTGTAAAGTTGTGTGGGAATAACTGATTCACCCCCCTCTCAGTTATTCGGCCTGTTCAGCAATTGGTATCAGAGCCTGGTTCCTCGGTGAAGAGCTTAACTGCTTGAGGCACATTTGATGGCACACAAATTGACTATTCCTATGTTCGATGGATCAGACTACAATTCATGGAAAGATCAGATGAAAGGATACTTGATTACAAGACATGGAAGCATGTAGAGTCTAAGTATGTTCCTCCACCGAATGGACTGACTACACCTGATGAAATTGAGGAATATGTGGAAAATGAAAAAGCAAGGTATGCTATTACTAGTTCTTTATCATAGACTAAATTGGCTAAGGTTATTTCATTGAAGACAGCTTATGAAGTTTGGGAAAGGTTGAAGGAAATTTATGAAGGAAATGACGAAGTCAAGTTATCTAAGAAGTTGACAGCTAAGAGACATTTGAACCTGAGAATGGAAGACGATGTAGATATTAAAAGTTATTTTCAAAGAGTTGAGAATGCCATTAATGAAGTCAAGAACCAAGCAGGCACTATTATGGATGAGGACTTCATAGAGAAGATTTTTATGACATTACCAAACAATTACAGTGACAAAATTTCAGCAATTGAAGAGGTGTATGATCCGAAGAAGTTTATCAAAGAAAAGTTGTTTGCTACACAAAACGAGTGGTGAAAGGAGAGGTCGTCGCGAGCAAACAAGGTCGTGTTTCAGACCAGTGGCCCGCAAATAAAACATGTGCCCGCGAGGAACAATGACAGCCACTGGTGTAGGGAAAAATGACCACGGGAGTTGCAGAGAAATGCAAAAGAAACATCGTCTTGTTTCTAAAAACACACACGCACGGCCCGCAGATAAAACAGGTGCCCGCAAGGAACAATGGCAACCGCTAGTGCAGGGAAAAATGACCACGGGAGTTGCAGAGCAATGCAAAAGAAACATCGTCTTGTTTCTGAAAACACACGCGCACGGCCACAGAATTGCAGAAAACCCTATTCGGGTTTGTAAACTGTCTGCAATAATTTTGAAAATCAGATAAAAAATTCCACCAAGCAACCTCTGGCAAAACTATATTTCGAAAAGTAGCACAAGAAATTTCAATAATGAAACTGTTATCTTTTCGAAAAAAAATTAGCTCTACTACCATATTGTGGTAAAAATCATAGTTACAAGCCTCGGACTCGCCTCGGACTCGGCAAGGTTGGATTGGCCTTGAACTCTACCTCGGCGACCGGCCTCAGCGGCAAGACTCGGCAAATCGAAAAACCCAAGAAATTTAAAGCATTTTTCATGCATCATTTAGTCAATTAACATCAAATACACAATAATTGAGATAAATAGAATCTTCTTTGCACACATATACAACTTTACAACTTTACATAGATCGTGAAAGTATAAAGTTATAAACTGTTAAACTAAATAACACATTAGAAATTGAAATATAAATAGTTTCACTGTCAAATGTCTACAATATTCATGGAATATGAAATCCATGAAATCAAAAGTTCCAAACATATATCAAAACTAGGCTCATAGCAGCCTATCCCAGTGTCTTCCTACGTGTATGCCTAAGATAGGTCATGGAAGATTGTGCAGCCATCCTCTCTCCTTGTGTCTAAGGCTGACCCTCAGTGGCATCCTCATCATCCCCATCCTCATACTCCTCATCATCCGCGAAGTCATATCCCTCAGTCTCAACCTCAGCCTCAGGGTCATCCACTGGGTCTCCTCGCGCTCTAGCCTCCTCCTCTGCCATCGCTACTGCCTTTGCCTCTCGATCCACTTGATCAACCCATTCCAAGTCTTCATCACTGAAGACAGGATCATCAATCTCTGTGTTCCATTCTGCTTGTGGATCAACCTCCTAATTTGATAGGAGATGTGTCAGTGCCCAAGATATGTCTGTGATGAAGGCGAAGGTTGTAATGAACGAACACAAGATCATTCAACCTTTTCACTGACAACCTGTTGCACCTCTTCGAGTGTATATGCTCGAACATACTCCAATTGCGTTCGCATCCTGAAGCACTACATGGCTGGCTCAAGATACGAATTGCAATCCTCTGTAGATTTGGCACTTTAGTACCAAACATCTCCCACCATGCATCTGAAACAAGAAAATGTAAAAATCAATTCTATAACTTTGACTTTATCAATGTAAAATGGTAAGAGAATTAGAAATCAGAATTTAGAATCATAGATTTTTACCTAGCATCAATAGTGCCTGAATTTTCTTACATAAGTCTCGTGAGAATAAGTCTCCTTGTGTATTCTTATACGTTTCTATCTCACGAACTAAATTTGCTCCAACTATTGCACTAGCTGACATTCTCTCTACAACATCATAGAGCCCACTCCACACCTCATCATCAACCTTGAAACCTGAACTCATAAAGTTTAGTAAATTAAAAAAAAAATTAAATTCATAAACTCATCAAAAATTAAATTCATAATTACCTGGGCTGAATTGGAATGTCGGATTAAGGTAGTGGGCAGCTGCATGTATAGGCTTGTGAAGCTAATTGTGTCATCGTTGATCAATGATATTCCATATGGGCCCATATTTATCCTGATTCCCTACATAAAAGGATCTAATGGCCTCTTTCACCCTATCTATGCCCTCATAAATGTATCCCATTGCGGCCTTCTCTCCATCAGCAATTTGTAGGAGAACAATAAGAGGCTCTATGAACTGCAATCATTGTGAAAGTGTAAAGTTTAAGTTTACTTTTAAAAATGAATAATGAGCATAAACAAGTGTGAACAAAAATGATGAAATAAAGTGGAAATGAGGACAAAAGAAAAATTACCTGCACAATCTCCTTGATCGGTTGCCAAAAGCCACTCTCATCAAAAACCCGATCAATTGTGTCTTTCCCTGCATTGGTCTTCGCATATGATGATGCGGTCCACTCCTCACTTACAAACATGTGTTTCAAAGCGCCCTTGGACTGAAGCAAGGATTGCAACGTGATGAAATTTGTTGCAAATCGGGTGACCCCTGGACGAGCCAACTCTTTTTTATTTCTGAACTGCCTCATAAGGTGGAGGACCCAAGTATGATTATAAATGAACTTACAAATACTCCTTCCGTGCTCTACACATGTTTTTATCCATGGAAGTTTACCAAGATCCTCCAACATGAGGTCAATGCAATGAGCAACACAAGGGGTCCAAAACAAGTGGGGGTGCCTCTCCATAAGGAGTTTACCTATAGCAACATAATTTGCTGCATTATCTGTGACAATCTGTAGCACATTCTCCTCACCCACCTCCTTCATCACTTCCTCCATTATCTCACAAAGATAGTTAGCATTCTTTGTTCTCCCTGAAGCATCAATTGATTTCAAAAACACTGTGGCACCTGAAAAAAAAAAAGTAATTTGGTACAATCATAATTTAAAATATTAGTCACTAAATCGATAGTTTAAGTTTTAACTTTACTACTAGTAAGTAGTACTACTACTACTAACTTCTAAGAACAAGTTCTGCTATCTACAATTACCTGATGAGGAGACAAGAAAATTCAGCAGTGTTCTATTTCTTCTATCAATCCAACCATCAGTCATGATGGTGCAACCTTCCTCCTCCATACCTCACGCTGCTCTTCAATTGCAACTTTTACAACAGCCACCTTTTGGGTCAAAATAGGACCTTTTAGCTCCTCATCATTAGGGGCTTTGAACCCCGGACTACAAAGAGTAACAGCATCCATCGCAATTTGCCAATAAGGAGATCTAAAACAAGTTAAACAAACAGAAATAGAATAAGTATACAAATAAGTTTTACGTTCACAACTTTAAAAATTAATATAAGGAAGAAAAATAAGACAATTTAAAATAATAACTAGTAGTACCTTGCAGAATTAAATGGAAGGTGGTTGTAGAAAAAGAAATCTTCAAGTGCCATTTTTGCAGCCTCATGCTTCTCCTTATTCCAACCCATGCTCTCAAGCAATGGTTGGGCACCCGGAGTCGTGCGTGGAACAAAAACAGAATCTAGTGTGGATTTATTCTTACGAATCCGAGGCCCAAGTGTCACACTCACAGTACCACTACTAGATGGAGCTAATGGAGAATGAAGAGGTGAAGAGGTATCCCCACCTACGCTTGCCATTTCTTCTTGTTGCTTCCTTCTCAATTCTTTTTTCTCTTCAAATGCCTCTAGTTGAGCTTCAATTTCACGTTTAACATCTTTGAGGCATTTTAGGCATGGCTTAGCATCATGCCCTAGTAGATGTGCAAGGTGATATTTCAATCGGTTAATACCTCCCCCATTATATTGAACACAACAATGCCAACATATAACTACTTTTTTTTGCGTCGGGGATGGCATGTCTCCAAGCCTTATCTCTTGCTACGAAAGAAGGGTTTGCATGTGGATAATATTTAGGTTGAGGTGTTGATGAACTACCCTCCGGCTGAGACATTATGATTATGTTGCTGCTGCACTATCATAAATGAAAAAAAATAAGCATCTACAATAAAAAAATCAAACACTAGGGCTTCTTAGTTCTTACTTTCCAAGTTTTTCATCAACAATAAATGGAACAAATGTAAAGACTAAAACAACAAAATGGAAACCGAAATATGATTCATGAATGTAAAAAATTCAAAAAACAACACAAAAAATGTAATTTACCTCTTCAAAATTGATCAAAAAATGGAAATGCAACTCTTCTAATGTAGATGCCTCCTCCAAATGCTTCTTTTAGCTCCTCTCAATGTGTGAATGCAAGCTACAAACTTGCACAAACAATCAACAATCGATCGATGAGAGCCAATCGATTTGCCAATCTTTTTCCTAAAACCTCAATACTCTTCTCTCAAGCCTTTTTTCTCTCCTCTCCTTGTTTGCATGTGATAGAATGACCTTTTTAGGTCAAAAACATAACATATAAACCAGTCAAAGAAAAGAAAAAGCAATTAAAAAAGTTTTTTTTAAGTCTTTATAAGATTGTTGTCGCGGCAGAGTCCTGGGCTCGGGACTCGGCGAGTCCAGAGAGTCCACAGACTCGGTGAGTCCGACTGGACTCTGCTAGACTCAGGCGAGTCCGAGTCCAAAGTCACGTAGACTCTACAGACCCGACTCACCTCGGGACTTGCAGAGTCCAGCACGGACTCGCAGAGTCTTGTAACTCTGGTAAAAATACGTGATATTATTAATAGAGATCGAATGATCTATATATACAAAAGAATAGACGATGTTTCCTTAGGAAACGATCGTAGAGAATAGAAACATTCTATTCTAACTACAGAAAACTAAATATTAGAAACATTCTAATATTTACAAGATATTTACAAACAGATAATAGATAACCATTAATAGCATATAAATATTAATTTAATACATAATACACAAGATTACCCTAGGAAAACCCTTCCAACTCGGAGGGAAAAAACCCAGCCACAAAAATGTTCCTTTATTGATAAATAAGTAGAACTCTGATTTTTACAAAGCTCACAGAGCTGACTCTATGATACAATAAAAGCATTACATATGAAAACTCTGCAACACAATAATAAGTATCCACTAGAAACAATAGTCTCTATTAAAAAATGTAAGGAGCCACGTAGAGCTCATGAAGAGACGGACTCTTTGATAATGAAGAGTCTATCGTTACCATTCAAGTGACGCCAAGGCACGTGACTCTTCATAGACTTGAACTGCTGACTCTTCATATGAGCGTCTGTTCATTTGAAAATAACCATTGTCGATGAACTAGAAACATCTGGGCAAGCTTTATAAAGAGAGACAACCATCTCAGAAATTTGGAGAAATATCTCCAACACTCCTCTTAGCTAGGGAGGTATCTTTCCAAGTATCCATGTCATGGAATCTCTCAACATGAGACCCACAATGGCTACACCCATTTGTGGAAAAGATTTTTATCACGAAATCTCTCAAAGTGATAACATTATGGAATCACTCAACATGACGTTCACCATGGCTACTCCCATGTGTGAAAGAAACATTTACACAAACTCACATCGCGAAGTCACTCAATGTGATGTCGTCATAGAATCTCTCAACATGACGTCCACCATGGTTACTCCTATGTGGAAAGAAGCATGTACACAAGTCCCCATCACGGAAAAAAAAATCAAACGAGATGTCGTCATTGAATCTCTCAACATGACGTCCACCATGGCTACTCCCATGTGTGGAAAGAGACACATCTCTCAAGGGCTTTCACCTCATATTTCTAACAGAGAAATATACACTACAAGGGCCTTCACCTCATATTTCTCTCATAGAGAAATATTCATTACAAGGGCTTTCACCTCATATTTCTCACACAGAAATATACATAACAACAAATTTTCATGATGATGTGACTCCCTTTGAAGCTTCAAGCACTTGCCTTACAGGAACGGTTTTCAACACACCTCTAAAACTTCTGACATTCTAGAGTACAGGAATGTCCTCCCTGAACTCATCCTAGATCACCCTATTCTAAATAAGTTTGCAAAGCTACCAATGTAAAATCCAGATTGACTGTGCAATTTTATTCTCTAAAGCTGAAGAGTTTTCCAAGGACTTTAGCACCTAGCCTTGCAACATTGCAATGCACTTAGCTGACATCTTCACTTCTTCACACAACTTCCTCTTGAACCCTACCTCAAAGATTGCAAAGACATTCTCAAGAAGTGAACTCCCCTCGATTGATCTTAGACCCTTTATGCTCTCAACTCGTGCCTTGAATTCTCAGAATTTAACTCCCTCTGAATGTCATTTCCTCCACTTAGAATAAACTGATCACAAGACAATTTGAATAGGTTCTTCGAGAGAGAGGTCTCCATTTATGTGCCACCAACTCAACTCTATGGCAACAAGTCGTGTCTCCATTCTTCAGCCTGTGTGACATCCTCACATGATGCATCAAGCTCTTCCTCTCTTGAATGTAATCTCTCATCATCCTTATGCTCCTCGATCCGTCCTGGAAGCATTTTAGAGAGATTACTGATAGTTCATAGGATCAACCTATCCCGAAGAGAAATACCAATGCTAGAAGCATACATGATTCACTATTCTAATGTATGAAATAATAACTACATGAAAGATTCATGAACATTATTCAACGGTTGAAATACTTGTCTCTTCATTGTCAAATCTTCCTCACAATCCATCAATTGTTCTTTCCTGATCTTTGCACCTAAAGATACAGATCTCCAAATACGCCTAGAATAGGAATAGCAAAAATGATAAGCTTTCACCGATAAACAAAAGTTGGAATGGATGATAGAGTTGAAACTCTCGTTGGTTATCCATTAACAATGGTCACAAACCATGCAACACGGATACTTTTATTATCTCAAGTATAAGCGGTGAAATAACTCCCTCGTCCGGATATGTGTCATCCATCAAAACAACCACAGCTTTCCCAATACCAGAAACCGCACTTCCTTTGCAGTGACGAGGAACCTCGATAACCATCATACCATAAACCCATTTCCATTTCAAACTTGTGCAGCCATGAATCCATTTGCCATGTGCTTTTCAGTGAGCAATATGAAAAATATTTCAGTGGATCCTTAGTGCTTCCTTCTCTTACCCAACCGTGAACAAACAGCTTGTCGAGATAAACAAAGAAGATGTCTACCATTATGGAAAACAGCATTTTTGAACCAGCCCACAATTCTTTCATTTAGAAATCGTAGACGTATGTTTATTTACGATAGCCATTTGTGGATCCTCCAAAAAACACCTGCTATGTAAAGGCGGTTTCCGGTCAGACCCTATGCAAATCCGCTTCTCTTAACCATTATGTTTGACCCGCGCATTCACTCTTTAGTCGTTGTGTTGAAGATGTGCACACTGTCCAAATTAAATCTAATCGGATCTCTTGATCCTGGCTCTGATACCATGTTGGTTTTTTCACCAGAAATGAGTGTATACAGCACAAACAAAGATAGAGAACATAATACACAAGATTACCTTGGAAAACCCTTCCAATTTGGAGGGAAAAAACCCAGCCACAAAAATGTTCCTTTATTGATAAATAAGTAGAAGTCTGATTTTTACAATGCTCACAAAGTTGACTCTCCGATACAATAAAAGCATTACATGTGAAAACTTTGAAACACAATAATAAGTATTCACTAGAAACAATAGTCTCTATGCAAAAACGTAACATCCAACAATAATGCTGAAAAATCAGAAAGGAGGAGCCACATAGAGCTCATGAAGAGGCGGACTCTTCATTGTCTTTGAGGATGAAGAGTCTATCATTACCATTCAAGTGACACCAAGGCACATGACTCTTCATAGGATTGAATTGTTGACTCTTCATATGAGCATCTGTTCATTTGAAAATAACCATTGTCGATGAACTAGAATCACCTGGGCAAGCTTTATAAAGAGAGACGGCTATCTCAGAAATTTGGAGAAAGATATCTCCCGAAGTTATATCTCCAACAGGTTTGTGACTCTTTCAAAGAGACCATTATAAGGGGTTATGACTCTTTCAAATGGCATAAATGATGAAGGGTTGTGATTCATCCAAAGGGTGGTAATTGTGGAAGGTTGTGACCTTTGCAAAGGGCAGTCATGATGAAGAGGTGTTACCCTCTCCCACATTGGAAGAAATAAAGGGGAGAGTGTTTCATTTGAGGACATCCAAGGGAGAGCAATTTGGGGAATAATATATTATTCTCGAAGGCACAATGAAAAGTGGTGGCTCAATTCTAATGAAAAGTAGTGACCCTTTTACCGATAACGTATAAAGGAGATTTCATTCCAAGCCAAACGGGGGAGCAACAATAGAAGAGTATTATTCAGATTTTGAGCGCACACTCAGCAGTAGAATTCCATTTGATTAAGGGGATCGATCTAAGAGATCAACCTGATATGAGAAATCAGACTTCAGATATTTATACAATTTATCACATCTTATTCGAGTAAGAATTACATTTCTAACTACATTGTTGCTCATATTTCATCTTGGATTTGTGAATTTTCGAGAAAAGTATAAGATGACATGAAAGGGGTCATTGCAGTGGTGTCAAAGCAATGTTCCTCCGAGCTTGAGAGACATTACAAATAGTATTTGGAGGGTATAAATAAGAAGTTATTGAAAATCAATTTATCATGTATTTAATCGATTGTCACTCTGATTAAGAAGCAGATCTCACCAGACCTTGTGAGCAGATTCTGAAACAATTTATTGCAGACATTTCCTAAATTTATTGGCAGACATTTTCCAGACTTGCAAACAGATTTAAACAGACTTGTGAACAGATTGTATCAGACCCTCTTGAGCAGAAAATTTTGAAGAAAGTTGAGCAGATTTTGAAGGTGTTTTGCTGCAAATCTTAAAGACAAACATGTACAGACCTTCAGTAGACTATGAGCAGATTTAAGAAGCGATATTTTTGAGCAAATTTATAATGAATTTCAGAACTAATTAAAGAAGGAGATTGATCATTTATCCTTTTATTTCCTTGGTGGAGACATGTCAATTATTACAGTGAATAAAGACCATTAGGACAATCTAAAACCCTTGGAACAATCCAAGAATTTGGTCTGTATGGAAACTTCAAGAACATAGTTGCAGACTTATATCAAAGGTAGAGTTGAAAGATAAGATGACAGTCCGTAGAATGTGATAGAGAAAGGCCAACCCTGTGTTGCATGGATGAAGTTACAACAGACCAAAAAGAGATATTCACAACTTTCTAGACCACAAGGAGAACACAAGGGGCAAGGGTTTTGAGAATTAACCCTACATGGAAGGGTAATGAGAAGTGATGAATTGATCACTCCAAGCGATGGATCTAGTCCCGGTTGAATGTTCCTATCTCTTGTCGGCTGAGTGGTGAATTAATTACCCCAAAAGATGGATCTGGTCCAGGTTAGATGTTCTTGCCTCTTATTGGCAAAATGATGAATTGGTTACCCCTAGGGATGGATATAGTCCTAGTTGGACATTCCTGCCTCTTGGGAGCGAAATGATGAATTGATTACCCCATGAGATGCATCTGGTCCTGGTTGGATGTTCTCGCCTCTTGTAAGCTAAATGATGAATTGATTACCCCAAGGAATAAATCTAGTCCTGGTCGGGCATTCCCATCATTTGTGGGCCAAATGATGAATTAATTACCCCAAGGAATGAATCTGGTTCTGGCCGGACATTCCTACCTCTTGTGGATTGTTTACTCCAAGAGATGGATCTGATCCTGGTTGGACGTTCCTACCTCTTGTGGATTGGTTACTCCAAGAGATGGATCTGCTCCTAGTTGGACGTCTTGCCTCTTATGGGTCCAAGTGAGCTATGTCTACATATATTCATGTGTATGGTCCATGTTTTCATGTGTATGTTTTGTGTCTGGATATATACATGTGTCTACTTTGTGTATGCTTTGTGTCTTCATGCATCCATGTGTATACTTTGTGTTTTCAAGGGTAAGCTCTTTGCTTTGCTAACTAAGAGTGCAGATTCAACTGGCACCATTATGAAATGGCCTTGATCCTTTACCCTGGAAGATGAGAGAACTTGTTTTAAGTTAAACCTTGTCAAGTTCCAACTATCAATCATAATTAACAATAGAAATAAGGGAGAAAATGTAAACGATAATATCAAAGTTGTGCAATAGAAGGTAGATTACTGATGGGATTCCATGATCATTCAATCATTGCTTGCGAACAAGCAACTTTGGGAAGGGTGGACTGTTATGGTAAATCGATCTTATATTAAATAGAGGAGATGAAAGCTCCTTATATAGATTTACAAAGACTATGTTTCTAAAAGAAACAATCGTGAACTAAAGATGAAAATAGAAACTACCTAATAAACTAATGACTATCTAAGATGACCATTAAAGAAACATTATAATATTCTAATACCCTCCTTAATGGTCATCGTCTAACTGCGGTCTTTTGGTGACAAATTCTTCAGGAAATTTTTGTTGTTGCTGAGACCCTCCCTAGACTGCAAAATGTTAATGACCAAGAAGCCAAAACCCATCCAGAAAAAAATAAAGAAGGCTGCCCCCTTCTTCATAATGCTCTGCAACGAGAGACAAGAGCCTGCCACTGACTTTGCCACTGAGATGAGTCCACCACTAACCCTCTCAAAATTTGCAAAACATTTGACAAGATATCATCACGAAACGTCCAACCTAATGTTGGATTATAGAACTGTCCTTCCCTGGAAACAAAGATACATACTAAAAGAGCAGTTGTCACGATTTTGAGGAAATATAGGCAAACCCTCCAAACTGTGCAAATGAGCAGGATGCCCCAAAAGTGGCTGCATAATACCATGATTTGAAGATTACAAAGCATCATTTTTTTGTAAAAAAAAATAGTAAAAACCCTAAAGCAGGAACACCTATCATGAAATCCCACGTGAACTTCGTGTATTACAGAAACCAGAAACGATTTTTGAGGAGAAATTCGACGAAAACCTAACAATTTTTGAGGTGAAAAATTGATCAAAACCCAACACGAAATCTAAGACACGGATCAGAACACAAAACTTCGTTTTTCAGGAAAAAACGGTAAAACCCTTTTACAAAAC
Organism: Thuja plicata; assembly: GCA_018584345.1. Lineage (NCBI taxonomy): Eukaryota > Viridiplantae > Streptophyta > Pinopsida > Cupressales > Cupressaceae > Thuja > Thuja plicata. The sequence goes on along the minus strand of MU223409.1, from coordinate 1,075,977 downwards.
GATTTTAAGGCAAAAAATGGCACAAAAATCCACAATAATTTTTATGGAGAAAATTTATAAAACCCACCCACTAATTTTTAAGGACAAAAAATTAGAAAACCCAACAGATAATTTTTGAGGAAAATTTTATTAAGACCCAAGAGATAATTTTTGAGGAGAAATTATTAAAACCCATCAGAGAAACCTTCATGTGGCAAAACACGAGACTTCGCATGGTAAAACAGCACATGCAAGAACATGCAACTCACAAAAAGCACATGCAACCCTCAAAAATCAAAGACATTTGCTCAAACCAGAAAATCGCATGATCAAAACCCTCAATCAGGGTTGCGATTTTCAGCAAAAATCTTCAAAGACAAACCACAAAATTTTCAAAGACAAACCACAAAATTTTCAATGACGTACCTCCAACAATTTTTATTTTAAAAAATCGAAAAACAAATTTCTAGAAAAAATTTCAGATCAGAAGAGGCTCAAATTTTTCTTCAAAAATTCACCAAATTTTATGAAATCCCATCGACCTGCTCTGATACCATGTTATGATAAATCGATGTTATATTTAACAGAGAAGATGAAAGCTCCTTATATAGATTTACAAAGACGATGTTTCTAAAACAAACAATCGTGAACTAAAGACGAACATAGAAACTACCTAATAAATTAAAGACTAACTAAGATGACCATTAAAGAAACATTATAATATTATAATATGGACTATGATGTCCCCTTTTTGAAATAGTATTTAATAATAAATAATAATAAAATTAAATATAAAAACATTAAAATATAACATGATTAAATTAAGTTAATGAAGGGTCAAAAGGCATGAAATGAAAAGTTGTGACTCCCTCCAACATGAGAAAGAAAAAGGGAGAAGATAACTTCATTTGAAAGGGGGGAGAGAGGAAGGAAGGAAGAGAAAAAGGAAGGTGTGAAGCAAGGAAGAACTGATGGAAGAGAAAAAAGAAATGAGAAGAAAATATGGAACTAATCCTTCAAAGGGCAAAAGTTATGAAGGGTTGTGACCCTTCGAAAAGAAAAGTTGTGACTCCCTCAAACATGAGAAAGAAAAAGGGAGAAGATAACTTAATTTGAAAGGGGGAGAGAGGAAGGAAGAGAAAAAGGAAATTGTGAAGCAAGGAAGAATTGATAAAAGAGAAAAAAGAAATGAGAAGAAAATAAGGAACTATTCCTTCTAAGGGCAAACGTTATGAAGGATTGTGACCCTTCGAAAAGGTGGTAATTATGAAGGTTTGTGACTCTTTCAAAGGACAATTATGAAGGGTTGTGCCTCTTTCAAATGGCATAAATGATGAAGGGTTGTGACTCATCTAAATGGTGGCAATTGTGGAAGGTTGTGACCTTTACAAAGGGCAGCCATGAAGAAGAGGTGTAACTCTCTCCCAAATTGGAAGATATAAAGGGAAAAGTATTTCATTTGAGGAGGACATCCAAGAGAGCAATTTGGGGAATAACATATTATCCTCAAAGGCAACAATGAAAAGTGGTGGCTCAATTATAATGTGAGGTTGTGACCCTTTCACCAATAAGGTGTAAAGGAGATTTCATTCCAAGCAAAAAGGGGCAGCAACAATAAAAGAGTATTGTTGATGTGAGTTTTGTTCCACCGCAATATTCAGAATCAAATACTCAATGTTTCGGGATGAAACACCAAACATTCAATCATCTCTTGATATAAGGTCATCTCTCATGATTTTTAAAAGATGTCAGTGTTCGCTAGGGTTTCTCTCCGTCCTTCGGGAGCTCCTGCAGCTTGTAATGGCGGAAGGACACAGCCGCTGAGTTTTAATGGGGCGTCTGGCAACGGTCATGCGCGCGGCTACAAGGCGAAGGGTGTTTTCTGCAACCGCGATGGGGAGGATCATGATCCCGAGGGTCTTCCTTGGCGTATGAGGAAGGCAAGTTTTGGAGGGTTTGCGGTGGGTGGGTCATCCCGCGCGACTTCCGGGCATACAAATGGCAACAGCCAGACTAATGGATGGAAGGGGCAGAACCAGGGCCCCCAAACGTTTGTCTTTGGGGCGGGAGTAAAGCATCCGCAGGGCGGTCTTGGGGGCGGTTTTAGGGCCCCTGAGGGTAATGTGCAAATGGGTCGTGGCCCTCATTTGTCGACTAACAAGAAGATGGAAACTACTATTCTTCCAGCGCCCACGGCTATTTCCATCATTTTGGAGACCGATTTAGAGGAGGTTGATCACAACCTGGTTGTGTTTTCAGAGTTGGGTCTAATAGGTCGTTTCAAGGGGATGTGGCCCAGCTTATGTGATCTTCACAAATGGATCTCGAAGCAGTGGGACCCGATACTGGAAGGCTTTGTGTAGATTTACCCTGCAGCCAAAGGTTTCTTTACTGTTGTTTTTGAGAAGGTTAATGATAGAAATAGTATCTTGTGTGATCACCAATGGTTTTGGGAGAATAAATATGCTTTGATGCTGAAACCATGGCACCCAGATTTCAACCCAGCTACGGAAGTTTTTGACAAAGTCGCAATATGGGTGAGAATCCCTAATATGCCTTTGCACCTATGGTTTGATTCCTGTTTAAAAGCAGTAGGTGATGCTTTAGGGAATTTTCTAATGGTGGATGAAGGATCCTCAAATCTGCTCCATTCCACTTATGCTCGCATCCTTGTTGAAATGGATATTGCAAAGGAGCTTCCTGCAGAGATAATGATCAAAACCTCAAAGGGTAGTTGGGTTCAGTCTTTGGATTATGAGGGAATCCCTTTCAGATGTCGAATCTGTTTTGAGACTAGACACATGGCGGCCAAGTGTGATAAAGGCAGAGTGGGTAAGTCGGCCTCATGGTGGAAGGATGCTTCTCTCCAACACTATACGGTTGACAAGAAAATTGTGTAGCAAAAAAGCTTTGCACATGTTGTTTCCAGTGAGTAGATGCAACAATCCCCCAAAAAAATGGTAGATCAACCCATGAAAAACAATGATAGCATGGCTGAGAAAGGGTATGATGGGAATTCCCAGCAGCACAATGGAGTTGTCACTCCAGTTGGAAGGGAGAAAAAAGCTCTTTCTGGGATTCAGAATAGGAAGGACGACCAGGTGACAGTTGAGGGCCATTCCCAAAAAGAGAAGGTTTTTATTGATGTGCAAACCCAAGACTCCATGGCGGTTTCTGAGGATTGGCAAACAGACGATACTAGACTTGAAGAGGGTTGGCACACTGTGAAAGGTAGGAAGAGTAGGAATGTTAACACGGGTTCCTTCGATATAATGTCAGCAAATCTTGATTTGGTCTGTTTATGGCCTGGTGTGGTGCTTTTGATGGGGAAGGTGGATTCCCGCTATGTATCCACCCTTGGTTCGGGCCAAGTTCAATCCCGATATACTTTTAATAAAATCTCTATTGTTACCGACCAAAAAAAAAAGGTCATCTCTCATGCTAAGCTTGCAAAGTAAGATCATGAAATGACTTCAAGGTTCATTTCAATTGTGGACACTCGCTCAGTGAAATAATGTGAATTGTTGGTAATCACTTAAGGGGGACTTGCGCTATTCATTCAATGGATATCAACTTACTTGCACTTCTAAAGATTTGGCTTCACAATGTGCAATGAAAACATAGTTTTTTGCTTTTCCAATTTCCACTTAAACTTAAACTTAGGTTCTACTGCTACTTCTACCTCTAACTATGAATGCAAGAAATTATGGATGACTTGGACTCTACCAAGTGAAATCTTATCAACGACCTCAACTTCACCTAGTGCAAGCTTCTAAGAAATTCAAATGGTTTTCATATCAACACCTTCATCTTGATCTAACTTGGAAGTACAAACTAAGGATCCAATATCAACACTAGCTTACCACACAAGGCACCCTTACAATTAGCAAGAGGCTAGTGGCCTAGTATACTTGAGTCAAACAACCAAACAACCACAATTGCTTTCGTCCAACTAAGCTACTTCTAACAACATGAAATGAAATCTACTCCAAGTAAAAGATTGAAGAAACCATGCAACACTTCAAAGCAGCATTAAGTAATCCACCATGAGAAACCAACAATGAATCATCAATTACTTTGATAGCATCATAGCAACAATTTGATCAAGCCCCTCCCTTAGCTAGACTTCATCAGGATGGAATTGGGAAATACTGAAATCTAATTTTTCAGTATTTTATGTCTTAGTAAACTGCATTTTGAAGGTCTTCGGGGCATTTCTGGGACGATCTCCTTCGCGGAAGGGTAACCTTTGGGTCTACAATTTTTTATTATCTTTCCAACGAAGAAAACGGTTCACAAACCGGACCTAGGACTAGAAAGTTATGCCTTCTCCAAGTAGGCCTAAATTTTTATATAGTTTTTTGAAATTTTGGGTAGTTTTAATAAGTTTATTTGTAATAAACATTATGATGACTCTTCATTTCGTTTCCAAGGTATTCTAGTGACCCTTGGGATCCATCATGTTTGTATAAACTCTAATTTCAAATAGAATGGATTACTTTTTGGCTTGCAATTTTGTTGTTAGTCTTTTGGTTTTTATATTGAACTTGACAATACCGCAGGTATCACACCAGGTATTGTAATCTGATTCATAAATCAAATCAAGACTACTCTAATCTCCTAAACTATTTCCAACCTTCTAGCTCCTCTACTCCAATCTAAATAGCTAACCAACCAACCTTTTTACAAATGAGAAGGCCCTGGCCTTTTATAGATGTCCAATTACAATGAAGGGCCAAGATTCATTTGAAATCAAGGGCCAAGATTCAATCCCATAAACCCTAATTAGGGTTGCCAGATTTTCAACCAATTACATGAGGGCTCCAAATCATGGGCCAATAAGAAAATTACAATGATTTTTCAACCAATGGGAAAATAGGACACTTGGCGTGTTGTGATTGCTTGTGCTTGAAATCTGGAATTTTGTGATTGGAGAAAACAACTAGGTGCCACATCATTATCCTTATCATGTAAACCTGACTAATCTTTGTGAAGAGAAAATATCTCTTGATACTCAACATTGCCCAGCATTCCAACATGATGGCATATTCCCAAATTGCTTCATCTTCTCAATCTCCTTCATCTTTCACTCTTGGAAATTTTCTCATAGCATGATTTGGATTGGCATCCTTGAACTTGCACTCAACCTGATTTGAACTTGATTGTACTTGAAAATGTCTTTAAGTGATTGGACTTGTCCCTCTGATCTCGATCTTGAATCCCAACTTGATCTCAATTTGAATAGCCTTGATGTCTTGTCCTTCGGTAACTTGGTGTGAACTTCCTTCCCAGTTGAGATCTTTGAACTTGAAGCTTGGATCATTCCTTTCAAGGTGTGAATTTTGTTCTTCCTTGCATAGATCCTTGAATTGCAATTTCTTGACTTGAATATCCATCTCATTTGGATTCCTCGAGATGAGCTTGAAGTCTTCACTTGTTGGCGTGATAATAGAGGATATGCATACCATCCTTGCTTCGGTCCTTCTAAGTTGTTCCAAGATTTGCTCTCCAAGGAAAGTAGCTTCCCATGATTTCGTTGCCAAGAGTTCCATGATTTGCTCCCCAAGGAAAATAGCTTAATTTCGTTGCCAAGAGTTCCAAGATTTGCTCTCCAAGGAAAATAGCTTTCCATGATTTCGCTGCCAAGAGTTCCAAGATTTGCTCTCCAAGGAAAATAGTTTTCCATGATTTTGCTGCCAAGAGTTCCAAGATTTGCTCTCCAAGGAAAATAGCTTCCCATGATTTCGTATTTGAAGTCCTCAAGCTTGAAGTCTTGGGCCTCCATTTGGACTTTCGAACATCTCCCTTAGTTTACAAAATGTCAAGGAAACGTGTCTTTACTTATCCTTGTTCAAGATGCTATAATACTGTTCTAAGAATCTGAAAATAGGAAAATAGGAATTAAATTCTTTGAATGAACCCAATGAAGTTGAATTAAAACTTTTAACCATGATTTCATTTCCAGATTTTGAATGCAATTCTCTTATCACATGATTAACCTTGGAAGATTACAAGACTCCAAACAACTCAACACTACTAACCAAATCATCCTTGCTTTCAGATTATGACAAAATTGAATTTTGATTATGCTTGAAATTTAACACCCTTAAGGATTGAAAACTGAGATCTTAATGTCGAAAAGGATGGAATTAGATTGTGGGAATCAAATCATTTAAATATCCTTTCACATCCTCCTCATTTCGTGCATGCATTTGTAAGGAAATCAGATTTGCACAGGCCTGTAGCTTTCTTTAAGTAAATTCTGAGATTTGAAATGAATGCCAGCTGCTGCTACCTCACGAAATTATGCCAATTTACTCTTCCACTTGAAATACTAAGGAGATGGACAAAAGAACACCCCCTATGTCTTATTTGCTTCCGTCCTTAAGTCTGCTACAAGTTCGATCTGCACTGCTGATTGGGGAAATTCGCATGCTATTTGGTGTCCAAATGAATCAAACTTTGCCTCCTTTATACCCCCTTTCGCACCTTTTCACCTAGGAGGCCGACTTGAATTGCCTTGGAGGGTAAAAAAAGAAACAACTAAAATTTAAATCTCCATGCCCAGGCCAACTTGACTTGCATTTAATTTTTGTTGTTGTTTATTGGGGGATGTATCATGATGGGGCTGACTTGATTATGCCATTAAGTTTTGTGGCCAAAGAGGGAAATGGAAGCCAAGGATATCATGGCGGAATTGTCCTATGGATAGGACAATTCCGCCCAAGTTGAAACACTCCAAACTTGGCTTCCCAAACCGAAATTGTCTTGGAAACTTGTCTAAACACCTCGCCATGTCTAAGGGATTGCTTCTCCAAGCTCTAAGTGGGGGCGGAAATCCTAACCCCTTGGGACAATTTGTGTCCTATGACTAGTCGGATTCCGACCAGTCATGGGACAAGCTCCAATTTTGCTAACAAAATTATTTAAAACTCCAACTTCACATGTCAAGTCTTCCACCAATGTTCCACTTTCTCCTTAGTCGAATGCTTACTTCATCCCCTTTACGAATTCATGGTTGCTAATGCTTGGGAAGGGAAGAAGTGGAGGCCCAGACTACATGGCAGAAATGTCCCGTGAATGGGACAATTCCGCTCCAAAAGAACATGCCAAGTCTCATCCTCTCAACCTTGAATTGACTCAAAACAACTCGCCATTGCCCATAGAATCCAACCCAAATGACTAAGAGAGGGCGTAAATTTGAAGGCCATAGGACAAAATTTGTCCTGTATCAGAATCTGCCCTGGCATGGGACAGGGTAGTTTTTGTACTTAGCCAATTTTTTAGTTCAGGGGCAAGAGGATTTATACAAATATAACATTTAATCCGACTTGTACTTTAAGTTATATTTGTATAAATACCTTTCATGATGTTTGAGATAAGTTCCAGCTTCATAGGAGTTAAGGTGCATATTCTAGATTTTGGGGGTTTTCTACAAATTTCAGGATTCAGCAAGTCTTCAACAGGGTTACCTCCCACAATCTATCATGACTTTCTAAGGTCAAACTGAAGTTGGAACAAGTATTCTCAAAGGGCTTTAACTCATTATATCACAAATCACTTGGTTTTAACTCCATCCCCATGATAGACTTAGCTTAGCTCTCACCTACATCCCAGACAAACATGACTTCCCAGCAGGCCAAAATCACTCAAACCTCACTTGCCGGACCTAGGGACTTGAAAACTGCCACCAACAAAGACTACCACTCCTACCACCAAAGCAAAAGAGGGGGTCCCCATTTGCAATGGGGCGATGGTGTGAAAACCTCACAAGTATTAATCAGATTTTGAGACCACACCGAGCAGAAGAATTCCATTTGATAAGGGAGATCGGTCTAAGAGATCAACCTGATATTAGAAATCAGACTTCAGATATTCATACAACTTATCTCATCTTTAATCAAGTAACAATTACATCTCTAACTACATTTTTGCTCCTGTTTCATTTTGGATTTGTGAATTTTAGGGAAAAGTATAAGGTGATTACGAAACGGGACATTACAGTTTAATGTTGCATTTGTGAATAAATTACATATATTTTGATGTTTCAAAATGCTGGGGTGGTTGTATATCAATCATTCTACATGTTTTAGAAACATATGTTGTGAGACATGTAAGGCATACATCTAAGATGGGATATTGTTACTGAATTGTAAAGTATACAACAAATATTCACTCTTTTGACTTAAACTGGAGTTTCAGTTTATGTTTATCTAGAAAACTACAAATACAAAATCTAGTTAGTTAGTGGGTCCCCATGTCAGGTGGTGAGAATAATTTTATGTGCCGAATGACAACCGAGGCACCCATATTAAGGTGGTCGGCCCTGAATTCAAACTCTTCACAAAGAAAGCTTGAGACTCATACATATAACATCTCAGGGTTACCTAAGAATGCAAGATTAAAAGCTGGTTACTAATTTAAATGTTGAAGGTTGCACTGTTGTACTATTATACACTTGCATATCATGAAAGTCTGGTAGATAAGATTGCAAATTGTGTCACCACATTAAAAGACTACTAATTTTTACCAGCTAAGAAATCCAACTATGCTATAAAATGTGATATACATCAATCTAAAGTAATCTCTTGCTGGATTATTTACACAAATAATTGATTTTCCTTGATATTACAGCTAATAAGAGCAAGTTTGTAGACAAGCCACACCTTCCGAATTTTAACGGTGTGTGATAAGAACATAGATGTTATCCATACTAACTCCAGACTATACATGATAAACATGATTATATGGTGATTCAAATGACATTAAATAAAGGGCAATATCTTCTGGAGATTATACATGATAAACATAATGTTTGAAATATCACATAACAACATTATGAAATGTCACACTTGTTGATATAATGGTATATTCTTCCGATAAATCTAAACATTGGCTAAAATTCCTATCATATTAACTTTTTCCATCAAAACAAAAATCTAGGACTCCAATTTTAGTCTTAATATTACTATTAGTCTATTTACAAATATATAGACTTTCATTGAAAGTGAAATTTCCAGCAGAGACTTGAACTCACCTCTACGCTTGACTTCCACAGAAGGTTCTGCTGTTGCCCTGCGCATAAGTTCAAGTGCACCTTTAAAATTCTTGTGTCTCAACTCCATTTCTGCCCATTCACACCAAACACAAGCTAAATCATCCACTGTTTTGTAATTCACTTGCACAGCCTTCTCAAAAATTATCCTTGCATTTCCGACATCCTTGTGATTTTCATATAAGTGTGCAAAGGAAACCCACAGCGTATGTGGTTTTCCAACAGCTTTCATTGGATCCACTGTTTTCACAGCTTCTGTAAAAGTTAAGATTTGCCTTGTAGGATTGTCCTTGAAGAGCTTTGCTCTCTTATGCCACTCATGCACATTGTGAGGATTCTGTCTTAAAAGCACGCTACTGACAAGCTCAGGCCGTCGATTCATCAAATTCTCCAGTCTAGCCAACCTGGGATTGAGGAAAATATTAAAAAACCAAATACTTATATAAGGTAAGGAACGTTATGAATCTGATATTTCAATCTGCCCTTTCTAGGTATAACAATAAAATGTATGAACTCTCATTTAAAAATTAAAATGGATATCGATACATTAATTACAGATTTATAAATTATTAATTAATTCATAATTATTATATATTTTTTTTTTTTTTATAAATGTAATTATTAATTAATCTATTATACTACATAATTATAATTAAATTGATAATATGGAATATTTTAATTTTTAGCTGGTGTGGAGTGTTCTGGTGGGCAAGACAAAGAATCATCCTCCAGTGTTCTCCACGCTGGCTGAATGATGCTTTCTTGGCTGATTGATTCTTGGTTGTGTTTCTTTTCTAGTTTACAACTGCTCTGCTCTTTCTTTTTGTATTGTCTATCATTGTCTTTGGTTGGTTTGTTTTTGCCACCATTTTTTATATTGAAACTCTTGTGCATACCAGTTTTTGAGTTTTGAACATGGGGCCCTGCAAGCAGTTGGTCTGTGGCTTTCTCAGTTTATCCACATGGTAGAAGGCTATTATCATTCAGAGATGCAATAATTGCATGAGAAAAGACAGAGGTGGGCGAGGGTGTTGTGTTTGTTTTGCAAGATGGAAGACCTGCACAGGCATCACTGCAAGAGGATGGCTTGCAAGGCAAGCACGTGATTTTTACAATTAAGCCTAATAAGGTTACGTGTAAAGCAATAGATAAGGAAGACACATGGGTGAAATCTGTTGGTATTTTTGCAGTTTACTTGGATTATGCCCTCTCTTTATGTCATGTCCCCTTCCCAAAATAGGATTAAATAATAAACAATAATAATTAAATTTAAAATAGAAAAGAATAAAATTTTAAAAATAATTAAAATTTAGTTAAGTTAAACAAATGGTCAAAAGGCATGAAGGAAAAGGTTGTGTCTCCCTCAAACGTGAGGCATAAATGGGAGAAAAGAGAACTTCATTCGAGGAAAAAACAAATGGAGAGAAAAGGAGGAAGCATAAGAATTAAGAAAAGATTAAGGGAAGAAAATAAGGAAGTTGACTTTTTTAAAAGATGAAGGGTTGTGACTCTTTCAAAAGGTGTTGATTCTGAAAGGGTGTTGACCATTGGAAAGGGCAGACATGGTGAAGAGGTGTGATCCTTCCTTACAAAATATATAAAGGGTAAGAAAGATCAAATGGAATAGAGGAAAGGGAGTAGAGGAGATCTAGAGCAGATTTAGAGCAGAAATATACGGAGGGATTTGAAATAAGAATTGAAAAGGAAGGAAGAAAATAAGGCATGTAGATCTAGAAGAAGAGGATATGCAGGTCTTAAATAGGATATGTGCAAACTTCGAACGCAGTATAGACAGATTTGAGAAGTGAGAGATAGGTGAAGATTAAATAAGAAGTTATAGGGCTAGCAATTGTTGTCAAACAAATGTATATTTTCATAACCAAAGGGTGTGAGCCTTTTATAAGACCATTAACAAATGAAAGGGAGTGGCTCCCTACACTCAAAGGCTTAGTTACCGATTTGCAGCCTCCAAGTCTCGATGCACGGACGGATGCGCTCTGATCCGAATGCCTTGTGGATGCGCACGGGAAGCGCATCCAGCGCAGCCGAATGCTCTCTAGATGCGTTGTAATGCATCCAGAGAGCATTCGGCTGCCCTGGATGCACTTCCCTACACTCAAAGGCTTAGTTACCGATTCACAGCCTCCGGGGCTAGATGCGCAGACAGATGTGCAGACGGATGCACTCCGATTCGGATGCCCTGTGGATGTGCATAGGAAGCGCATCCAAGGCAGCCGGATGCTCTCTGGGTGCATTACACCAAAGAGCATCCGGCTGCCCTAGATGCACTTCCTATGCGCATCCAAAGGGCATCCGGGAGCATCCAGATACACCCGCAACCCAGACACAATATTCAGCCATTTTTTGAAAAAAAAAAAAACTTAAAAGCACTTTATAACATGTGCTTTATATCAATTTTTAACCTTTTTTATGCTCCTAAACCCTAAAACGGCCCTAAAAGAGACCATTCATTCTTTTTTCAGCTCATTTTGTTTGCAGCAAGGCTCTCTTCTCATTTGGTCTCCATTTTGGCATTTTGAAGGCAAGGTGATTATTTTCGAATAGGATTGTTCATGGGGTGCGAGATAGCTTCCACAAAGGACTTCTAAGCGTCTAAGGTAAGCATTTGATCCCATTCTTGAGTCCTTTAATGAATTTTTTGAGATTTTGATGAATTTTTTCAAGTTTTGGAAGAAAATTTTTAAGTTTTTTTAATTTTTTTAAAGAAATAAAGAAACAAGTTTAGCTACCTATTTTAATATTTTTGTACTTGTATGCTTGATGTTCATAGTTTTTTTGAATTTTCTAATTTAAATTTATTTAATTTCTTACTGTAGCAACTACAAGAAATTAGATTGTATTGTGCAAGAATGGCCGCTAACGATAGTCAAAGTTTAGTGGGAGTGCAAGGAGCTGATAACTTCAAAATTAAAGTAGGATCTCGTTTATGGAGACATACCACAAGAATATCACAGGTTTCAGGAGATGGCCCATATCTTTGGAAGTATTAGAATATTATAATGTTTCTTTAATGGTCATCTTAGTTAATCTTTAATTCATTAGGTAGTTTCTATTTTCATCTTTAGTTCACGTTTATTTTTTTAGATATGGATCCTAAATGACCTAAGGAAAGGTAGGTGGCACAATGTCATCTAAATTCATCCCATCAAGGGAATCGAATGGAAGTCGAACACCCAAATGTGTAGCCTTTGGAGGTTGATCCTTAGGGCTCAAAATAGGAAAAGGCTGAAATGGCCCTTGTTCTTCATCAAACACCACATCTTGACTGAATATGAGACAATTAGTGTCAACATCAATCAGACCAATAAGCCTTATGATTATCACCATAGCCTGTGAGCATCAATTTCTAAGTCTTGGAATCCAATTTGTTGCCCTTGGCATCTGGAATCCAAACATAAGTTGTAGTCAAAAAAAACTTCACATGACTGACTTTGGGCTCTCCTCCAGACCAAGCTTCCTTTGGGCCCATCCTCTTAATGGCTTTTGTGGAAGACCAACTCATAAGATAAACTGTAGTATAGACTACTTCTGGCCAAAACTTCTTTGGAATATTTCTATGCTCCAACATAGATCGAGCAATTTCAATGACTGTACGATTCCTACACTCAACAACACCACTCTACTGAGGGGTGTAAGGTGTCATAAGTTGATGCTTAATGTCATGTGATGCATAGAAGCTCGAGGAATCAGAAGAACAAAAATCTCCACCATTGTCGGATAAAAGGGTGATTATCTGACAACCTGACTCTTTTTCCACTAAGGCCTTAAACTTTTGAAACTTTGTAATTCTTTTCTGGGTAGATTATGTTAAGAGTTTTTTTCATCAACATTTCAAATCACACTCTGGGATCCATCAACAGAATAATAAGAGAATTTTTTACTCTCCTTATGCTCTCTTATCATCCTGATGATGGATCACAAAGTGTGATCCGAAATGTTGATGAACAAAACTCTTAACACAATCTACCCAGAAAAGAATTACAATATTTCAATGGATTGTGGAAATCTGATATCATCTTGTAAAATTTACTGAACACCTCTGATTTATGCTGAAGTAAATACACCCACATTTTTCTGCAAAATCATCAACAAATAACAAAAAATACCTGCATCCAATGACAAATGGAGTGTTCATGGGTCCAAAAATATCTACATGAACCAACTGCAAGACCTTGGATGCCCTCCAAGCGTCACCGTTTGAAAACAAAGTCTAATGCTGCTTTCCAACCTGACAAGCTCTGCAAACTCCATGATTCTATGTTTGAATCTCAAGTAATCCAACAACCAGACCCTCCCGAACTAAGAGAGGTAGTGAATATTCAGGTGCCCATACCGTTGATGTTAAATATTGTTGATGGAAGTACTTCTAGCTGCCATGGCCTGCTCTTAAGAATCACCTATATCAACAAGTCTATAAAGGCCATGACCCTCAAGACCAACAACGATTGTAGTATGAGACTCCCTGTCAACAATGTTGCACTTTGTGCGAACTGAAGACAACATCCAACTGAGGAGAATGAAGCATAATCTAACTGACTGACTAACAGCAAATTGAGCTCCATACCTGGGACACTGTATGCAGTGAGAAATAGCAAATGTCTTCCTCCAGATGAAATATGAATGTTGCCCTTTCTAAACACAATATACTTCTCGCCTCCTCCAAAGATCATTGAATCTATGAAAGGTGTGAACTCTGTGAACCAATCCTGACGATGTGTGAAAAACCGAGAGGCACTAGAGTCAATGTACCAAGCTGATGATTTCTTGTGATAGGATGGGCATGTGGCCATGAATGCATAGGAGACAGACTACTTATCAAAAAGCATAGCAGCATGGGCCTTTTGCTAAGACCCCCCTATTAAGATTGCTCGGACGTCAACCGTTTCTTGCAATCTTTCTTCATATGACCAAATTTGTGACAGTAATTGCACTGGATACTTTTCTTCTTGGAAGAATCCTGAGGTTTACCTTTATTCTTATCCAAGGCTTTGGCTGTGAAGGCCACTTGTTCAATGGAGGAGGAAATAGCACTACTACCAAACTGGTGCTTCCATCTTACCCGTTGCAAAAGCTTGTTAAAAAGATCAGAAAACTTCAAATCAACACTAGTAGAAGTGATATTGAGTATCTGAATGATATGCTGATAGGATCGGAGTCGACTCTTCAACGTGATCACTACCATATCTTCTTCCTCCATCTTGTGGCCAACAGCCCCCAATTGGTCATAGATGTCCTTGATCTTTGTAAGACGTTCCTATAGAGACATCTTCTAATCCATCATAATACAAAACAATATATTCTTCAAAAAGAAAGCTCAACTCTTGTCAAATGTCTCATAAAGATACTTCAAGAGTTCCCAAATCTCTTTACCTATTTTGCCAAACAGCACCTTAGAGAGTTGATCATCAATAACAGAAAGTTTGATAAGCATCATGGCATCCCAATTGTGTTCATCAAATTTGTCCTGGTCTGTTCCAACTGCTATAAGACATGTTTTCGTAACCAAAACAATCTTCTCAGGGCACCAATATTCAAATATCGTCACCATTTGCGACCGTTGAACCTATGACTCCCCTCCAACATAATGTTGGTCAAAGACACCGGCACGATCAAAAAGAAAAATCTCAAGGCTCAAATCCCAAGATGCAAAAGTAGCTACACTAAATGCACAAAACCCTAGGGCACTTATTTTTGTAAAGTTAGAAACCCTAGGTCAAAAAAGTCATAAACCAAAAACCCTAGGTACGACAATACGCCTGTCAAAGCACCTGGGTCTACAAATTGCGACTTCAAAAAAACAATAGAAAAATTGTGTGGCTCAAAAACACATGCAGAATAACGTGATGCAAACCATGTCTAAACACTGGCAACTTTGTAGCACACAGGCCGCAAAAAACCAAAAAAACTTAATCGCGAAACACAAATAAACGGGTCACAAATGAAAACGCGACGTGATTTTCACCAAAAAAACATCACTGCAAACCCTAGTTGTGGCTGGAAGAAAATTGCAAGACAAACAACAGATGCCTGGCACCGAATCTAAAAGTCATGCGATTCGTCGCTCACTCATAGTCTTCAGAAAACGTAAGTTTTTTTTCTAAAGAAGGCACACGATTTCCACCAAAAATTCTGCCCAAAATAATATGGCTCTGATACCATGAAAATTGAATTGGTTATCTTAAACTAATGAAAACCCAATGTATATATAACCAATTACAAGACGATTTTAGAAACTGTTAACTGAACTTCAAAGTGAAGCTAAAAAAAAAAGCCTAAAAATACCTACAAAATGACCATTAATAAAGCAACTAAGAAACAAAGGGATGACCCCGTAACGTGACGGCAAGTCACGAGCCTCCTTGCTTGGAGGTCATGTGTTCGAAACCTGGCCGTGTTGGAGCATCGGAATTGTTCAACCGCTGTTTAGGGCGGCTACTTCGTCGGCACGCTGGTGGTGGACCCCGCCAGTCTCACTGACGCTCTAACAGATCCCCACGTTCGGGTGGCAGGGCTGTTCACTCACGAACACCAAAGGTGTTGCGTCATCCAGAAGGGAGGTATAAGGTGATGGGCCACGCTAGCTGGGAGATATAAGGAGATTTTCGTCGGCTTTGGAGAGATAAGGTGGTGTCGTCGACGGTGGAGGTGGTGCTCGCAGAGGGAGTTATAAGGTGTTCGCGTAACCATCGCTCTAAGGGAGATATAAGGAGATTGTTATAACATAGACAAATATTCAGTATAATAGGTGTTCATGCCTCAGTACTATAACCACAGGGATGAGAGCCCCCCTCTGTGCTCTCACTGGTTCCAAGCTCCAGTTAAAAGCGTCGATGAATAATATAATCCAACTGTTACCGATCAAAAAAAAAGCAACTAAGAAACACTAAAAATAGGTAAATATTCTAATAGAAAGATGGAGAAAAATAGTGATAGGACACCACACTGGGTACACCCCCTCATATGTACGGCATGGGCCACATGAAACAAAGAGGGATGGTATATCTGCTCCTGGGGTGTTCTCTAGGGCACCTCATCATGTCATCCTACTTCGTCACTTATATATGGTTGAGTCATCTTTAAACTGATTCTTGCAATCTAATGATTTGACCTACATTCCTCATATATGTTTATTCCTATTAAAGAAATCTAACTATGAATTATGGTTATAAATAAT
Organism: Thuja plicata; assembly: GCA_018584345.1. Taxonomy (NCBI): domain Eukaryota; kingdom Viridiplantae; phylum Streptophyta; class Pinopsida; order Cupressales; family Cupressaceae; genus Thuja; species Thuja plicata. The sequence goes on along the minus strand of MU223409.1, from coordinate 1,059,748 downwards.
CTCAGATACCGAATTTATAATGTCCCCATTTTTGCGCCTTCCTTAGTGCCAGTGTTTTCTAACAGGGTTGGTCTATCATTGGGTTCCCGTAGGCTATCGGATTGTGTAGGGGACCCTTTCATGAGCTTGTGATGACATATTTGGGCTTAGAGAGCTAGTTTGACCAATCTTGGGCAGTCTCCTAGATTTTAGGAGGAATCCTTATTTTTAGGGATGAACTGGGAATTAGTAGGGACACACCAAGGGACCTTCAGGATCATCCTAGACACTTCAAGAACAGTTCCTATTTTTTAAGAGTGTTCCTAAATTTTAGGAAGGAACTGCTAGTTAGCTCACCATGGTCAGACAACCTTAGTGGACAGGGAGCAACAGAAAGAACTCAAAACGGAGTCCAGATGAGCAAGTTACAAATTAATTGGGAAATAATTTAATATTTTCCTATGTTTGTTTTAAAATAATAATAATAAAGTGATTATTATAATCACTTAGAATATAATAAAGTATTATAATATTTGGCCCAAGTCCCTAGGCATTAAAATTAAGTTTATAACTTAAAAGGGGCCAAGTTTGTAATGAATAATGACCCCTCATAAAGTTGAATTCCTAGGGGGGGGGATTAAAATAAAATAAAACATTATTTTATGTTTGAAAATGGTGAATGACAAACCCTAATTCGAAATTGCTCTTGGAGGGAAAAATAAAAAGGCATAAATGAAGTTTTTGAGGTTTTTTTTGCGTCCAAAAGTTATATTTTTTACCAGCATTATGGAGAAAGCTCTTGGAGGGGTTTTTCAGCAGATTGATTGACTGAGAACGAAAACTCTCGGTGCAATTGGCAGCCTGCAGGTGTGAGACACCACCCTAGGGCTTCTACAGGTTCATTCACAATTGGTGAACAGGGAAAATTGCAGATCAAAATTGACAGAGCAGAGAGAACATCTTTAGAATTGCAGATCCAAACACTAGCATCCTGCTAGCAGTCGTACTACCTTATTTAGAAGCAATATATTACTTTTCATGCTGGATGTGGGTGATAGTTGGAACCTCCAGGCAGAGTTTGGCACAATTTCTTAATGCCGATACAAATCGGCTAAGTTGCTGAATCGTGGGACTTTTCCGAGCAAATCAGGGTACCAAAACTACAGGAATCGGACTCTGAAACGAATCTCCTGGGGGTACACATCTGGGATTTGTGTTTTTTTATGCTGGAAGGTTTAGTGATTCTACTATGATATTTTAGATATTTTTAAGACCTAGACTGCTGATTAGCAAACTCTGCACTTATCTATCATGAGATTCTGGCTTGATCTTTTTGATACAGAAACCTGAATTTAAATTAGAGTGATGTTTCAAAATTTGAAATTTGTAATGGTTTTGTTTAGCATATGTATTGGTATATGACATTCCAAACTTAATTCTATTTTTTAGCTGCACACACACACACACATATATATGTATGTACATTGTACATACATACATACATACATATATATATATATATTTGTATGAACATACCGAGAACGTACCCAACCCCCCAAAAAAATTCTGCCATACCGGCATTTCGTACCCACGTACCCGTACCCGTTCCCATTCCCGATTCGGCAACTTAGCAAATAGGGTTTCTCAATGAAGTTTCCAGTCAAAAAATCAGAGTTTTTTCAGTGTTTTCAGGCTTTTCCCTAAGCTGTACGACTTAGGGTTGCATTGTTTCAGACCCAGCTTGGATGTGGGCTGTTGAAATTGAAGATTTGATCACTATTTTCTTGATCTGGGCAGGTTTCACAGCAATTAGCAGTCAGCAGAAACAGTACAGAGATCCCCTGTGGCTTATATACAGAGTTCCAGCCGTACATCAGCCTGTAGATACAATTTCCGGCCGTACAGGTCAGCAATCCTCTCAAAATCAGTTAGTAGGCGTGTTTTAGCAGATTGGAGAAGAGTTTTCAGATTGTGGTACATTGAAATAAAATAAAATTAGTTGTTGTTATATTCCCAGCCATCTATAATACCTGGTATGGCCATGTTCAATTTAGCAAACTTAAAATAATCAGATTTGAAATCAATTTGGCATCTATTTCAGAATTATTGTTTCTGTATGTGTTATTTTTCCTTAGCATTGCATACTACTTCTCAAAACACATTACATAAAAATAAAAACTTGCAAAAATCCAAAAAAAATCAGAAAACCGAAAACCAAAAAAAAAAAAGAAAATTTCCATATGCTGGTCAAAGTCAAAAATTGAAAACACAGAACTCGGAATTGGTACAAGCCATCCGGGGGTTGGTCATTACAGTATTCCTCTAAAATGCACCGGAATCTGATTCTGGTTCTGTTCCAATTCCGATTCTTTCCGGATTCCTACTGGGTTCCAATAGGGTCCCTCCAGGGCAAGGCAGCTGCCCCGGAGGGACCTGGGAGGAATCCGAGGGAACCCACGATCACACAAGGTTGTGGATGCCCTAAAACGGGCCCCACATGCCATTTTTTATTTTTTTAAATCTAAAAACCTTCTAAAACCCTAATTTCGACCATAAAGCATGCATTTTGTCATTTGATGATATTTCATTCATCTCTAAAGCATTTTTCACCATTTTTGCTTTGTTCTACAGCTGTAGCATTTTTCTTTGAAGGTGAACGCTACAGAGGACTAAGATCCGCATCAAAGATTTAGAAATCGTTGGGGAAGGCAGATTTAGAGGTCAAAGGTGAGTGGATCTTCGTTTTGTTCAAGTTTTTAATGAATTTTTCAAGATATTTTTTTAAAAAATCAAGTTTTTTTAAATAAGTTTTTAAAGAAGTTTTGAACACTTTTTTTATACTTTGTATGCATATTAAGGGGTTATAATGCTGATTTTTTTTATATTAATATTTTTGCAATAATGTCTTGAGTTTTCTTTTCAATTTTAGGTTTATTATTCAGAGCCAAACACAATGGCTGGAAGTGGAAGTGGAAGCTCTAGTTCAGTTGCCAGGGCAAAATCTTTTAAAATTGATGCAAGTTCGCCACTTTGGCAATTGCACAACAATGATTAAGGCATTGTCTGGTGGTGGGAGTTTTCTTTGGCGATTTAACCATTACAACGTAGAGTATTCGAGCTCATACTTTCGAGTGAAACCTCACTTCATTCCCAACACTGGAAAAGGAATGAAACCTTGTAAGGGGGAAAATCGAAACAGGCTGCCAACTCATTCAATCTTGCAATATGCTAGAGAAGTAGAGGAAGCGGATAGGAGAAGCAACAAAGGAAAGACTACTCCATCCCCTACCCAGATAGGCTTGAGGAGACCTCCTAGGGGCTTGGTAACATCCGCTGGCCCGCATCCTTTCTTGCCAACGCCACACCTTTTGAACCATAAACTATTGCACGGAAAAGCGGCACATTGGATGTGACTTTCAAAAATGAAATTAGACAGGTTGCTGATCAATGTTTTGCTTGTTGCATTTATGTCAATTGGCTTCCATTCAACAGTGTTAGATTACCTTATTGGCAGGAGAAGGTGACTACCCTTTGCAATACACCTCCTAATTATGTTAGTCCCAGGCATGAAAAGGTGCAAACCACCTTATTGGCAAAGGGGAAAGCCTTGGTATAGACACAGTTGAGAGTGATCAAAGATACATGGATGGAAACTAGTGTGTCCATCATTTCTGATGGATGGAAAGATTGCAAGAATAGTCTTGTGATCAATGTTATAGCAGTGTCACCTAAAGGGGCAATGTTCTTGAAGGTGGTGGATTGTGAAGGGCAAGTGAAAGATGCAAGTTTCATTGCCAATATCCTCGTGGAATCAATTGAGATGGTGGGGGCTACATATGCTGTCCAAGTCATAACGGACACTGCTAAAAATTGTAGGGCAGTTGGGGCTATAGTAGAGGCCAGTGTCCATTTCTAATGGATGGAAAGATTGCAAAAATAGTCTTGTGATCAATGTTATAGCAGTGTCACCTAAAGGGGCGATGTTCTTGAAGGTGGTGGATTGTGAGGGGCAGGTGAAAGATGCAAGTTTCATTGCCAATATCCTCATGGAATCAATTGAGATGGTGGGGGCTACAAATGTTGTCCAAGTCATAACGGACAATGTTAAAAATTGTAGGGCAGTTGGGGCTATAGTGGAGGCCAGTGTCCATCATTTCTGCTGGATGGAAAGATTGCAAGAATAGTCTTGTGATCAATGTTATAGCAGTGTCACCTAAAGGGGTGATGTTCTTGAAGGTGGTGGATTGTGAGGGGCAAGTGAAAGATGCAAGTTTCATTGCCAATATCCTCATGGAATCAATTGAGATAGTGGGGGTTACAAATGTTGTCCAAGTCATAACGAACAATGCTAAAAATTGTAGGGCAGCTGGGGCTATAGTGGAGGCCACATATAATCACATTTTTTGGACACCATGTACAGTCCACTCACTCAATTTTATCATGCAAAAGATTGGCACTCAAATTCAATGGGTCAAAAAAAATTACACGGAGGCCAAGGAGATACAAATGTTTGTGACTTATCATCACATGACACAAGCCATATTCAGAACCTTCTCTTCATTGGAGTTGTTGAAGGTAATTTAAGTTTGTTTTATATTTTATTTTTTAGTTTTAAATTTTTTATTTTAAAAAAAATTATAGTTGAACTTGATATATGGCATGTATGTTTTATGTCATGTTAGGTTGTTGAAAAACGATTTGCATCTCACACAATCGTCTTAACGTGACTTGTGAAGGTGTGAGAGGCCTTGAAGGCTATGGTCATCAACACTTTGTGGAGTGTATGGAGGCAATCAAACACAAAAAGAGCCCAAAAAGTAAAAGCATTGGTTCTTGATGCTGAATTGTGGGATCGCCCAAAATATGTTTTCGAATTCACCAAGCCAATCATGAGCATGATTAGGTATGTTGATATTGGTCGCCCATGTTTGGGTTGAATTTATGATGGCATGGACACCATGGTGGAGAACATAAAAACAATAATAGTGGCCAAGTAACATAAAGATACATTTTTCAAAGTTGTGGAAAATATTATTGTTGATCATTGGAACAAGATGACCACCCCCTTACATCTCTTGGCATATGCTTTGTCACCAAGGTTTTATAGCCAAGAGATGGTTTCACAACCAATGAGGGTAGCACCATATAGAGATGCAGAGGTTGCAGGTGGTTACAAGGTTGCATTTACAAAGATATATGATAATGATGATGAAACTCGAAATATTGTCCTGACCGAGCTTGCCCAATTTGCATCTACCAAATATCATGACACGAACGCTCTTCATGCTCAATATAGGATGAATGTTGATGAATGGTGATATGTACATGGTCAAGGCTCCATTTTCTTGCAGCCTCTTGCAAATGAAATTCTCTCCCAAGTATGTATCTTTTTTTATTGTTTTTCATTTGATCATGATGCTATCATTGTTGCTTCTCTCCTTATGTTGTCCTTTATACCCAAACACTGACTTGTCAGGCATGCTTATATGTGGCACTTGGTTTGATCACTTGATTACATGATATTGATCACTCGGTTACATAATACATAACTTCGCACTTGGATTGGTCAGTGGCATAACAATCAGTTTTTGCATGCAGCGTGACATTATTGCTATATGAGACAGTGCACTTGATACATGTTTTTTTATGTATTTGATACGTTCAGTTTTGATACATGAATAACACATGTTTTGATACATTTAATACATTCAGTTTACATGAATAACACAAGTTGAATCAGAAACATATTTGGTATGATGACAGGTTGACAGTCAGATTGTGTGAAATCTCTGCTGCCTAATGACAATCAGATTATGTAATGCTAAATGTGATCTACAGGTCTTTGCATTTGGAATCAGTTTACATATGTCTTGGTCACTTTGAGTGATTTGATGTCATGACATTTTTGTAAGGATAATGTTCAGCAAACCTTTGGGTCGGCCTTGTCTAGGTGATTATAAACTTGATGTTTTCAAGTGTTGTATTACACAACACTTAGCACCGAGTAGTGCTAAGGTTGTGATGTCGGTATTCAAGTGATATGGACATTAATGTGATTAAAGGAATGACAAGACACGCCATCGTTATCAGCATGTGAAGTTACTTGAAACTTAAAACATTTTGTAATTATCATTTAACCCAAAGCTCGAAAAAGCTAGGGCACAGATTTGAATCATCATGACAGTTTTTGAAGGAAGTTCTTGAAGACGGCAGAAACATGAGACAATGTTGACAGTTGCTTGGTTGATGGTTGAGAGAAGATTTTTGGAAGGTTGTGAAGGAGATTTATGAACAGAATACACAGGATTTTGAAAAGAAAGTTACGATTTTGGTCTTGCACAATTGTTCTGCTTCCTTGATTTCATTGTTAAGTTTTTGTTATCCTTGTTTAAGCCTTCTTTTGTTAAAGGGCCTGTACTGCTTAATATATGTTTTGTTTATCTCTGTTAAGAGATGGATTAAAGTTTAAAGAAAGAGGTCATGTTGTAGTCTTTGTGAAATTTCGTTTACTTTCTTAACCCTAAGTGAAAGTCTGAATATTTCTTGGATAAAATATGCATCTTTGAATGAGTTTGATTACAGTTTGTATACGGGTCTTTGCATCATTTGTTTCCAGTTGTATACCTGTGGTTCTATAATAACAGAGATTTAGGTTGTTCTTAGGGTTTAGTAAACCCTAGGTAGGGTTTCTTGCAGGGTTAGAAATTCTTCTAATGTTTATTATTGTGAAACCCTTGTGTTAATGGGAGTCCAATGTGTTCAAAGAGTTCACTGCCTAACCCTAGTTAAAAGATAAGTCGATGATGTTGTTAGCCTTTTTGTACTTGAGTTCTTGTGCTAATACTGTGGTTAAGGGACACTCTGTTTAACCTTTGTTAATTCTTGTTTTGGAGAAGCATTCTTTGAGGTTTTTCTGTGTTTAGCTTTGGAAAGAAGTTACACCATGCAGTTGCAGAACAGTTCTATAGCAGTTTTTTATCAGTTCCTTTCTAAGGAACATTATATATACTTCACTTGGAATCATTCTATGTTGTACAGAGAAAGAGATTGGATCTTCATGAAACATTCAGTGTTTATACAGTTTATTGTGCATATTGGTTTTAAAAGCAGAAATATTTGTTAAAGAATGCAGTTGTCTTAATTTGATATGATGCATTGTTTAGTATAGAGTGTCACACGTACTCAATAATGTATTGTATTAAGTTATGATTACCATTATTTATTTAAATATTCTGACTCTGTATGAAAATCAGATTGTAAAAGTGAGGCATTGTAAGTCCAAAAAGATTTTGATAAGGCCAGTGAGGCATTTTTGTTGGTGAGACACATATATTAGCCAGTGAGGCATTTTGTCAGTGAGACAACACAACCAGTGAAGCATTTTCAGATAATCCAGTAAGCAATTTCAAGTGGTTTTATTCCCCAAGAGGGTTTCCACTCGGGAAATATTGTGTCATGAGTTTATGTGTTGTTTGGTCTCTATGATTCACTTGTCTATGTTATGTCATTCAGTTTTAAAATCTGCTCTATTATGATCAGTACTTTCATACAACTCTTGAATTCGTCAGATGAATGATAAATAGTATTCCTTATATTCCTAGTTGTTCATTTGATCTGCCTACATAATGTATCAGTGTTTTTAAAATAATATTTCAGTTCACATTCATTATAGTTAGTTATGTGGAGTTGATCAAAAGGTCTTGACATCTTCACAACTGTTTGTTTCGAGTTTCTCTGGAGTCTAATTAAGATCAGTTGAAATTGATATACCATTGATTCACCCCCCCAGTGGTATCGTACTCCAACAATCATATTGAAATTAAATACTAAATGTTGTATGCAAACTCAACAGGTTGCAAGTTCTTCTAAAACTAAGCGGAATTGAAGTACATACTCCATCCACTTAGTCAAGCGTTGGGTGCCAAAAAAGCAAAGGATTTGGTCTTCGTAAACTCCAACCTTTGCCCATTGTCACATAAGAAATCGGACTACAATGAGAGCCAAGCATTGGGTGCCAAAAAAGCAAAGGATTTGGTCTTCGTACACTCCAACCTTCACCTATTGTCACATAAGAAATTGGAATACTGTGAGGGTATTGTTAATTTAATATCAGATCTGGTTTAAATTAAACTTGCAAACCAATAAGATAATCAATATGATAAAACACCAAATGAGACAAGGAGACACAACACAAATTACCCTGGGAAAACCTCCCTTGTGGAGGTGAAAAACCCAGCTAATAAGATATATATTAATCTTAAGTGAACAACTTACAAATTACAACAGTGCTGATATTCTGAGATCTGAAGGAGCAATTAAATGAAGATCACAAATCTGGACCAGCAATACATTCATCAGCAAAACCCCTTGTAGACCAGCTGGAAAGATATCAATATCGGATCTAGAATAACTAAATTACATCACTTCACCACCACCTTCAGATCTGGTCCATACTCCTCCAGCAATACCAAATCGCATGAGTGAAAATGATGAAGGGCTGAACCTTGAACAACAGCTGCCAATACAAATCT
>MU223409.1:1001546-1027874 GCA_018584345.1 Thuja plicata | reverse complement strand
ATAATTAGTTGGAAGAGGTATGTCCTTTCTTATAAATAATAATGAATAGACATGTCCCATGAAGGGACATGTCTCTCCTATCCTCATTCCCAATATAAATGAAAGGGAGATTGTTGCATTTGGAAAATAAATACAACATAGAGTGTTATTACATTTGCAGCTATCCTAAAAACTTAACAATTTCGTTCCATACTTGGCAGGAACCTGTGTCAGGACCTATGGAGCTCATATCTACAATTACAACATCTTGGTCTATACTTGCACACATAAAAACAAGGAAATAGATTGGCTAAAGGGGGTTTCCTTGGTCAACACCTTGTTTAGGAATCAACCTTGAAATATTAAATTTAAAGCACAAAGTAAACACAAAGGCTCAATACCGTGTTAATGTGCTTACCCTCGTGGATGAATGTTTGTATCACTAAATTCCATGAAATATGCTTGATGTTTGTTTCTTGAATGTAGACGTTGAACTTGTAGGAGAGATGTAGAGTCAAGGATGCCTTCAGATGTGCATGGATATATGAATACCACCCCTAGATCTTGATTTTCTTTAAATGGTTGACCACACTTGCAAGGAGAGAGAAAAGAATGATGGAGAAAGAGAGATCTTCTTTTCTTGTTTGAGAGCTCCAACAAGACACTACCATGGGATATAAAAGATTTCTCCAACTTGAAAATAATTGCCTGGATGAGATGGAAGAAGAAGAAATTTTCCTTGGCTTGAGATCTTAAAATCGTCTAGATTACTTCAACACTCTTGAATCACAATAATTGCTCCAAAGTAGATTATTGCTTGTATATAGCTGTTAGATGCAAAATGAGTAGAGATGTAGGGTTTATATACTTTTCCCCTCAATTTGGGATCTAAAACTAAGCCAGACTGACCACCAGAGAAGAATTGAATTAAAACCGTCGATATCATGCTCTAGGCTCAATCTGGGACAAAATACCTAGGTGCAGAATATTTGAAACATTGTGCACCCAGGGACATAACGTTCGAAACATTGTGAACTCTAGGATTTTGTCCTAAATTTTTTCAGGGACATCAGGATGATGAACAAAGGCCCCAATTCAAATTATAGGTTGTCAAGATCAAGCAAAATGGGAAAAGAGACCTTGAAATCACAAAAGAGGGGCTATAAGTCATAATTAGAGCCATCGATAATGGTAGATAACTTTTTAGGATGGTACATTTAGCCCTCACTTTAGTGGGAGTTTGAGACAAAATCATGCTCATCGTAAAGTAGATTAATGCATATGAATGGTCTTATCAAGCTCAAGGAGACAAAGAAGCATCAAGCCCCCAAGTGACTTAAGTCTTCATCAAAACCAAAACCAAGATAAGAGAGTAATGACTCAAGAGAAAGAAAGAGAGAGAAAGAGGGCATGAACACTAGCCCAGTAAGGATTTTCCTTACCATGGATCATGCAAATGAAAAGGTGTTGCAAAAGATGACATTAAAAATCTAGAAAGCTACATAGTTACTAGTCAACCCATCAAAGAGGATCAATGTAAGGATCTAAAAAGTGGTCAGTCAAAGCACCAAGCATGTGTGGTCAGTAAAAGGACCAAGTGTGTGTAGTCAGTCAAAGGACCAAGGAAAGTGGGATCAATCTAAGGATCAATGATAGGTAATATTGAATTATTGTGTGTGTGTGTGTGCAAAGTGTGAAACAATGAGCAAAGTGTATGCCTGAACATTAAAGAAATTGCAAGCACCTTAATAGGAGCAATAGCTTTAACGAAGCGTACATGCACCCAACAAAAGACATTTCCACTATGAGATGCCCCAGGAAAGGACAAACCAAGGCAAATGATATACATAACAAATGAGATAACATAAGGGATATACTACCTCGGGGGGTCAGTATGATCATATGATAATATATGTATATTATATAAAAATAAAACGTCATCATTCTCCCAAGGTATCATACCTATAAACACAATGGAAGAATGTCATGTAAGAGTCACAAAGAAGATTATTTTTAGGTTGGCATCACGGAGACCAAAAAGAATAGGTAGCTATCACTTTGCATCATCCCCAATCAGATGACATAAAGACACATTTATGAACATTAACACATGTACAACATATAGAAGAAATGAGAAACCATAGAGGAATGTCAGAAAAGATCAATTCCTTTATCACCTTTCACCAATTGAGAAACAAGGGTTGTTTAATGAAATCTAAACAAAACATATATCATGCAACATATCACATGGAAAGCACATCACAACAAACAAGCAAACACATAGAATCTACCACACTAGAGGATCTAGTCAAGCATATCACCTACCCCCCCATCTCAGTCTATAGTGTTTAGGGAAGTTGGTAAACATGCAAGAGGAGAAAAATCAACCACTGTATATATGGAACAATAGCCAGTTCCAAACAAGGACCGTGTTGTAAAGATGGGACACTTTGTTTGTCACTAGGACTATGAAATAACTATTGTGAACATAGCTGGAAAATCATGATTAACATCAATAACCTCATACATGTCACTAGAATCACTAGAATGAATATCATCGTTAGTTGGATCAAAAGCGTCATCATTAAGAGCATCTTCATCATCCAAATTAATCGTGATAGAATCTAAGATACGAATAGAATCATCATGTTTGTTCAATTTCATCTTTTTCAAATAAACTTCCCCCCTTAGACTATGCATAGGTTTGTCAAATGGAATCAAAGAATCAATAGGTGTTTTAGTGGACTAAAGGATTTGGTAAGCATGAGCACAAGCTCTAGCATGACATTTACAACGGAGATCACATGCACAATAGTTATGTTTAGTCTTGTTGGAGATTTGATTTGGCTTGGGATCAATGACCATCATATCCTTTTCTTCCTTAAGGGAAAGAATTTAAGGAACCTCAGGAGGTGGAGAGATAGGATGGGTAGAAGGTTTGTAGGTTATAGGATGTGGAACATAAGCATAAAGAGGAGGTGTAGGTGGTGTAGGAAGAAGTCTAGGTCCAGGGCAAGGAAATTAAATATCCTTAGGATTGCTAAGTTTACAAATCTTTTGGATTTTGTATTTTTGATAGGATCAAAAGAGATTATCTTTGTGAGGCTAAGTGGGTTGAGGTATTGAGGTATAGAAGGCCAAAATAAGTCAAGATCAACTGACTCTTGATGTAGTAAAGGTTGAAAAAGACTATAATTAATAATGATAATTTCTCCATTGTGGGGAAATTTTAAACACTTGTGAATAGGAGAGGCTACAAATTTCATGGAGGTGAGCGAAGGAAGACCAGGTAGAACTTGAAATTGATTGGAAGTTGGGATGACAACAAATGTGACATCTAAAGGTTTACCACCAACTTCTACGAGAAAAGTGATAGAACCATGGGAGGGATAAATGAAACCACTACAAGTTTGAATTGTCACATCAGATTTGTTATAAAAATCACGTTGCATTTGTCTTGTGTAAAGATGTTCTTCCATTATAACATTCACCATACAAGTGGGATCTATAAGGAAACCATGGGAAAGAAGGTCATTAACTCTTGCAACAATGTAAAGAGGACCATCAGGAACTTTAATAATTTCACTGGGATCAAAGGTAATGGGAATATCAGGTTCAGGTTTGGGTTTAGGTTTGGATTTAGTTTGATCAATAAGATTAATCTCATTGTTGGATTTAATAGGTTCATCATCATATGCAACAAAATGGGAAGAATAAGGCAAAGGGGCGATAGACTCAATGGTATAGGTGGAATTAAAGGGTAAAAGATCAATATAAATTTGCATTTTTTGATTGGGAGGTGCTACAAATTTTTTTCCTTGATCATTCACACCTTCAATAGATATAGCACTGGAATCAATAAGGTCTTGGATGACGAATTTCAAATGGAAAATTTTTTCAGTATCATGACCAAGTTAACGATGATATTGACTAAAAGCTTTGGGATTGAAGTATTTGGAATGAGGTTTGGTAGGATCAATTGGGTTAATGGGAGGAAGCATTAACATATTAGTATTAAGACACTTCATCATCATATTATGCAAAGATTCATTAAGTTGAGTAAAAGTACAAACGGGTTTAAAGTAATATGACAAAGAAGCCACACCTTTAGATGTTGTTGCAACTTACTTGTCAGCGTGCTTAGATTAAGAATTAATCTTGATGAAGCCCTTTGGTTTTTGAAACCTCTGTAAGGACTATGATGCGACATCACCCTTATCAACTAGAGCCATTAGAGCGGTTCTCTCAAATTGAATCACTTTTCACTTGAAGCTGATAATTTTAAATCACTCTACATAATTGAGTAAAAGAAGAGAATTCAAAAACCAAAATCTTATCCCTGATATCTTTTTATAGATTAAAAATAAACATACGTTGGACATCAATATCAGGTAACATGTAAACGTTTAAATCTACCAATGAAATCAGTTACCTTTTATTTAGGACCTTTGTGTACAATGCGTCAAATTAGTCAAGGATATCTTAGGACCAATATTGTTTTGGAATTGTTGAATGAAGGCATCAACAAGTTTTTTTGAAAGGAATCAATATAATAAGGAGGAAATGATCAATACCATTGCAAGGCCTTATATTGGAATGTTCTAGTAAATAATTTATGCACGAACCTTTGATCATGAGAAAAGTCACTACACAATGTTTGAAAGGTCTGAACATGGGTTAAGAGATAACGTTTACCATTGTAGGTGTCTAAACGAGGAATCTTTGTGTATTGAGGAATGAAAACATAGGTTATAGCTAAGGATAAGGGACTAGCAATATCATTAGTAGGTATTTATAAACTTGGATTGAGTCATTGGAGCAATTTTTTATTGTAAAGATGACATAGTTTGAGCAAGACTATTGATTGTAGATTTGATGGAAAGAGTACAAGGAAATATGTGGGTAACATTAGGAGTATTATGTTAAACAAAAGGAAAATTGGAATAAGAAAAAGGCACACTGTTGTAAGTGGGCATGGATGAAGGTAAGGAAACACATGGCATAATAGGAGGGATACTAGTATTAGGAATGAGAACATGTATAGGATTAGAAGGTTGAAAGAAAGTGGCTATGATAGGTGCATAATAGGTAGAAACACTAGGTATTGAGGTAGGAATAGGATTGGAAGGCTTAACATTAGCAGGTGGTTGAGTGAAACCAAGTTCTTGAGCACAATCTTGAAGTGGATTGACATTTTTATGAACAAGTTTATAAAGAGAACATAAGAAATCAATTCCATGTTCATCATTATGAATTAGATTTTTCAAACCACCAACTATAGAAATAGCCTTTGGGTTGGGATTCTCTTGACCTAACCGTTGTTCAAATTTGTGGGAAAGCTTTTAGATTTGACTAGGTGCAACTCTTAGGCTCTCGTCCTCATCATGGGAAGAATTGGAAGAGTCATTTTCAAGTGGTGGAGGAAGATCATTATTGTGCATTTTGGTCTCCTCAAGATTCCTAGGAAGGAAAGAGGACTCATGATAAAGGAACCCATAAGTCTACAATTTCTTGTAATATGAATGTTATAGGTAGGACTCAATGTAATAACACCCATGCACAAAATGAAAAGAAGGTAGATCTAAAGCAATGCACAAAGGAGATCTAATACTTACGTGAAGCTATGTAAATTTTAAAGTAAGTCTAAGCCACACATTAAGCATGCAAGTAAAGAAGATTTAACAAAGATTTAGATATCTAAATGCATAAAGTGACAAAATATATCTAGATATCAAAATGCATGGAAAAGAGATCTAACTACCAAAATCAAAAGAATGTAAAAGATATCTTAGTGCATATAATGTAAAATGCAATGCATAAAAAGTAGATATAGGGACCAAATCATAATGGAAATGTTATAAGTCGGGTCCACCACAATGTGCAAGGGAAAATGGGGATCATCTAATAGGATGTAAGCTCTACGCAACTTCACAAGGTACATTAGAATACAAAGCTACCTCAAGTCAAATCAAATCAACACCACAAGAAAGGATAGAGTGATGTCAATTTTGGAATCAGGTCTTAGGAGATTCTATTATTTTTGTTGCTTGGAAATTTAGAAGGATAACAAATTGAATTACCTAAATCTAAAAATTCCAAAGAGGAAATGGAAATTTAAATGTGATAAAGATAAGTGTACCTTGAAGAGATGAAGGAGATGATGTTATGCTACTATTTTTTGACTATCAAAATCTCAGAATTGACTATACTTACAAATTTGGGTCCTAAAACCTACCTATTGTCTGTCTTGAAAATATGAGCCTATATTTGAGGGTGCAAAACATTTGGAACATTATGTATCTGGTGATTTTGTTCCATATTTGATAGGGACCTATGTTGGGACCTACGGTGCTCAAATCTGCAATTACAACTTCATGGTTTCTACCTACACAAAAAAAGGGAAATAGGTTGGCTAAAAGGGTTTACCTTGGTCAAACCCCTATTTAGGAATAACCTTGAAATATGAAATGTAGAGAATAAAGTAAATTCAAAGGCTCAATATTGTGTTAATGTGCTTACCCTCACAGACATATGTTTGTATCGTTCAAATACATGAAATATACTTGATGTTTGTTGCTTGAATGTAGATGTTCACCTTATAGGAGAGATGTAGGATCAAGGATGCCTTCACATGTGCATGGATATATGAATAGCATCCCTAGATCTTGATTTTCTTGAAATGCTTGACCACACTTGCAAGGAGAGTGAGAAGAGTGATGGAGAAAGAGAGATCTTCTTCACTTCTTTGAGAGCTCCACTAAGACACCAACATGGGATAGAAAAGCTTACTCCAAATTGAAACATATTGCTTGGATGAGATGGTAGAAGAAGAAGAATGCCTTGGATTGAGATCTTGAAATCACCTAGCTTGCTTGAATGCTCTTGAATAACAATAATTGCTTTAAAGTAAATTATTGCTTGCATATAGTTTTTGGATGAAAAATGAGGACAAATATAGGGTTTATATAAATTTCCCCTCATTTCAGGATCTAAAACTAAGCCAAGTCAGCCAGAAAAGAAGAATTGAATTAAATAAACCTGATATCGTGCTTCGGGCCCAATCAAGACAAAATACCTAGGTCCAGAACGTTTGAAATGTTGTGCACCCAGGGACACAACATTTGAAACATTGTGTACCCTAGGATTTTGTCCCAATTTTTTCCAGGGACATCAAAATTTTTTCCAGGGACATCGAGATGATGAACAAAGGCCCCATTTTGAATTATAGTTTTTCAGGATCAAGAAAAAGGGGCAAAAGGACCTCAAAATCACAAAATAGGGGCTATAGGTCCTAATTAGAGCCACCAATAATGGGTGCTAACTTTTTAGGATGGCCCATTTGTACATGATGAAATCAATGCAGTTGTATTGATCATATCTGATGTATTTGTGCATGAGAAAATGGGCAAGCACAAGGACATGAGCTAATTTTTTCCTATTTAGAGGCTTATTTTTGTATCTATATATTTTGTATAATTTGGTTATAATGAATCAATCAAATTTTGTGATGATTTTTTTTTGTGAAAAAGATGTATGATTATTCTTTGTTCATTAATGTAACCTTTACATGTAATTGATGAACTATAACTAATTGAATGTTTGAAGATGATAAGTTAATGATCACCGAGCTGCAGAAAGTAAATACAAGAAATTAAATCAGTTAATGTATTGTATTGTCACTGATGTCAACTTAATATGTTATGATTTCTCATACACATATTGTCACAACACTTGAAGATCTAAAGAGACAAAGTTTTTATCGTTGGTAAAGGTATACACCAAGTGATAGGGTTACCCGAGAACAATGAACCCCAAACAATTCACAGTATTTCTCAACAGACAGTGTTACCTGAGAGACACAGTGGTACCCGAAGACAGTATTACCTGAGAGACACAGTGGTACCCGATGGACAGTGTTACCTGAGATCACTAGTACCCAAGAAAGTGTAACCAAGCAAACTAAAAGTTGATGACCAAAATCAACTGGAGTTAGAAAATAACAAAACTACGTAGCTGGAAGATCTATATTTAGAGTTAACTGATTGATTTATTTATTTTCATCGACCAGTAGAACTAAGGATAAGAATAAGATTTAAAGCTAGTTTTTTTCATAGTTGTCAAGGAGAAATCTACAAAATAAAACTAAAGCAAAGCTTTAAAGATTAAAGCAATGCATGGTGGGATTTGTGGATCAAGAAGAAATCTACTTTAAGAACAAGAAAGACAAGGAGATTGAGTGGCTAATCATGTCTATATAAAGAGACAAGGAATTCATTATAAAAAGAGAGGAATGCTGAATATATTTCTGATGAAGATAGAAGTCTTCATGCAGATCTAATCATACAAGCTGAAGAATAGAGCCAAGGAATTATGTAGACACGGAGCAACAGAAGCAAGAGCATTCATCGAGCATAAAGAAGAAAGAAGGGAAGCAAAGCAATTGAGGAGAACATTTATTAGAAGAGGTATTATGGACTAACAATATATTTGAAAATTTGCAAGTTAAAGTTGTATTATTGAATAGATAATTTACTGTTTCAATTTAACCATTGATTCAGAAAATATCTGAACCGAGTGGGATTTAACCATCCTTAATGTATTGAGACACTCAAGAGTATCAAAAGGTTTTCTTGTTGAAAACATAGTGAATGCTAGGTCAAAAGATAAACTGTTAGTTTTGAATCCTCTAACAAGGTCGCACTTAATAGTGTGTTTGTAACCTTTAACAGGGTTGGCTCTTCATCGAGCTCACTTCAGAAGAGTGAAAATTTTGGGTTACCGGTCCCAAGTAGTTTTTCCCTTAACAGGGTTTCCACATTAAAATCCATGTGTTAAATGTGTATTTCTTTCATTGCAATGATAGTTTACTTTACACATTACTAAAACTGGATTGGTCGGAAAAACACTCAGTTTAATTACTGCTACTCGGTAAAGGCTAGAAAAAGATAAACAGTATATCTTACCGAGCAGTTTATATTTGATAAAATTACATAAGGCATACATCTTGTAGGACTGAAAGATAACTAGAGGATATTATATTTGTGATATAAGCTTTGGTTGGAATTATTGGAATTATTTTTAAGGTCACTAATTCACCCCCCCCCCCCTCTCAGTTATTCTAACAATTGGTATCAAAGCTTTGGTGCTTGGAAGAGAGTTTAAAGAATCAAGCTAAAGATAACAAGATGAGTAAAAGGGATGTGCCTAAGTTGAACAATGACAAATTTGCATCATGGAAAAGCATGATAAGACTTCACCTATAAGGTATTGGAAATGATGTCACACAATACTTGGATGTTGAATATGTTGCACCTATTGGACCTCTGACTATTGATCAATTGAGAGAGAAATATGAACCCAATTCTATGATGATAGAACTTGCTTCTTCACTATCCGATACAGAATTTGAAGATGTCAAATCATGCACAACTGCAAAACAAATGTGGGACAAACTCAAGCTAGTACATGGAGGAGACATGAATGTGTTGAGAGCTAAAGCTGAAAGCCTAAGAGGAAAGTTTGATGACCTAAGAATGAAAGAAGGAGAAAACATCACTCACTAAAGTAGTAGAATGAAAGAAGTTGTTAATTCTATCCGAGGAGTAGGAGGAGTACTTGAAGAAGAAATAATTGTAAGTAAAATTCTGAGAACCTTACTCCCTGTTTATGCAATTAGAGTATCTGCAATTCAAGAAATGAGAGCAGTAGCAAATAACAATGTTACTCTAGATAGTTTGATTGGTAGACTTATTTCATTTGAGATGAATAACTATGACAACAGTGTCTTACCAACTATTGAGTCTGCATTCAAATCTTCTCTGAAAGTAAGCAAATCTAGTCATAAACACACTATGAGAAATAATAGTGAAAGTGATAGTGATTAACAAGAACTTGATGAAATTGAAGCACTAATGGCTAGAAGACTGCATAGAGGTAAATTAAGATACAAAAGTAAATTACCATTGGTCTATTTTAATTGCAAAGAAATTGGACATTTTGCTGCTAGATGCCCTAACAAGAGAAAAGATGAAAGAAACAATGAGAGATCTTATGAAAAGAAGTTTGACAAAAGTGATGACCAAGACTACTACAGAAGCAATAGACACTTTGACAGAAGAGATAATTGAGACTACAAGGACAAAGGAAAGAAGGCTTGTTACCTGCTTGAGAACAAAGCTGAAAATACTGACACTGAATCTGATGAAGATGTTGAGGTAGTATTTGTTGCTATGAAGGATGATTCAGATGAAGAAGAAAGGTATGTTGAAACTGCACTCATATCTGAAGTTAGCAAAAATGATGTCTGGATTATTGATAGTGGTTGTACTCACCACATGACTAGAGATAAGGAAAATTTTAAAATTTTTGACTATTATAATGGTGGATCAGTTAGGATGGGTAATGAATCATTTTGCCCAATTGAAGGAAAAGGAACCATCATGTTGAATAATATGATCAAATGTGAAAATGAATATTGGGTGAAAGGACTTAACTATAATCTATTGAGTGTTTCACAACTGAACAACATAGGTCACTGAGTTGCATTTGAGAACAAAAAGGCAAAGATCTATAATGGAACAGGAATGTTGATTGGTACTGGTGAACAAACAAAAGGTAACCTATTCTATCTTGATGATATTAAGACCACTTGTTTATTGGCTAGAAATGAAGACATTTGGCTGTGGCATAAAAGGTTATGTCATGTGAATTTTGACAACATTGTTAGGATAAGCAAGAAAATAAAAGTAAGAGGCTTACCGAGTATGTCAAAACCCGAGCATGTCATGTGCAAGAATTGTCAAAAAGGAAAAATGACAAAGTCTAGTTTCAAGAGAAAAACATACACATCTAATGTTATTCTGGAATTAGTCCATACTGACTTATGTGGACCAACGAGAACAAAGAGTTATTATGGTGATAGATACTTCATTCTATTTGTTGATGATTATTCTACGATGATGACTGACATGTTCTTAAAAGAGAAATATGAAGCATTTAAGATGTTCAAATGGTATAAAGCTAAATTTGAAAAACAAAGTGGAAGGAACTAAAATGTCTAAGATTAGATAGAGGAGGAGAATTTATTTCTGATGAATTCACTAACTTTTGTAACGAGCACGAAATTACAAGACAGGTTTCTACACTGAGAACACCATAGAAAAAGGGGATTGTTGAAAGGAGAAATAGCTCAATTGTTGATTGTGCCAGAACACTAATGATTGAAAAAGAAATCACACAAACATTCTAGAGAGAAGCTGTAATTACTACTGTCTATACACTAAACCGAGTTCAATTGAAGAAAGACACCAATAAGACACCTTATGAGCTATGGTATGGATACACACCAAATGTGAGTTACTTTAGAATTTTTGGAAGTCAATGTTATATATTGAAAGATAATAGAAATGGGAAACTTGACTCTAAAAGTGATGAAGGAATATTTCTAGGATATTCTACCAAAAGCAAAGCTTATAAATGTCTCAACAAATCCTCTAACAAAATCATTGAAAGTGCAAATGTTAAAGTGGATGAATTTGCTAAAAAAATGATAAGGAAAGAAGAAAGGAACCAAAAGATTACAACACATTTGTCTACATTGATGAATCTGAAACTCTGCTTGAGCAAAACTGTAACACTACCGAGCGACAAAACAATGCAACTGAGCAACAGGCTGCACACACTAAGAATCGGGAAAATACTCTCAATGATGAACCGAGCAATGAAGATCAAAATGAAGGTCAAAATGATGATCAAAATGATGAATAGAGATATGAACTTGTACTTGCTAAATATGTTAGAAGACACCATCCACAGAACCAGATCATTGGAGACAAAAGAGTTGGAATGAGAACAAGAAGTAAGTCACTTAATACTAGATGTTTGATTTATGATTTTAGGCCTAAATCTATTAATACTGCACTTGAGAATCAAAAATGGGTTAGTGCAATGAATGATATAAATGTCATTGGTACCAAATGGATATTCAGAAACAAATTGAATGAGAATGGAGAAGTCACAAGGAACAAAGCAAGACTGGTATGCAAAGGGTATGTACAAGAATAAGATATTGACTATGGAGAAACCTTTGCACCCGTTTCTAGACTAGAAGGAGTAAGAATTCTACTTGCTTATGCTGCTTTCAAAGGATTAAAAGTATACCAAATGGATGTTAAATCTGCATTTCTGAATGGAATACTAGAAGAGGAGGTATACATTGAACAACCTGAAGGGTTTGTTGATCCTAACAAGAGGAACATGGTATGTAAACTACACAAAGCCTTGTATGGATTGAAACAAGCACCGAGAGCATGGTATGAAAGACTTCACTCTTATCTCATTAGTATTGGATTTCTTAGAACAAGTGATAATAGTAATCTATATTTAAAAGGAGACACTGATGATAAAGTTTTGATTGCTGAGATATTTGTTGATGATATCTGTTAGAATAAATGAGAGGGGGGGGGTGAATCAGTGGCCTAAAAAATTAATCCAATAAATTAACAAAAAAACTTAGTACCACAATTATAAGCCTCTAGTTATCTTTAGTCCTACAAGATGTATGCCTTGAAATAATCTTATCAAATAACCACTGCTCGGAGTTCACTGTTAAACCTTATTCTTGAGCTTTACCGAATAGCAGTCTAGCATTTACTGAAATACATTAAATAATATAGTATTTACCGATCAATCCTATTTTAGTAATGTGTAAAGCAAAACATCAAAGAAATGACTCATAAACACATTTGACACATGGATTTTTAACGTGGAAACCCTGTTAAGGGAAAAAACACTTGGGACCAGTAACCCAAATTTTTCACTCTTCTAAAGTGAGCTCGGTGAAGAGCCAACCCTGTTAAAGGTTACAAACACACTGTTAAGTGCGACCTTGTTAGAGGATTTATCACTAATAGTTTATCACTTGATATTTGGCATTCACTATGTTATCTTCATGATAAACCTTTTGATACTCCTTGGGATGTATCTCAATATATAAACGATTGTTAAATCATGCTCGGTTAAGAGACTTTTTGATCCAATGGTTAAACTAAAACAGTAAATGATATGTTCATAAATACAACTTTATACTTGCAGATGTTCAGATCTATTGTAAGATCATAATACCTTTCTAATCAATGTTTCTTTTCAATACATTTGCTCCACTTCTTTATGCTTAGTGATTTTGTGCTTCTCTGTTGCTTGGTGTCCGCAAAAATATTTAGCTCTATTCTTTAGCTTGTTTGATCAAGATTGTATGAAGTCTTTCTTCACCATTATTCTCTCCAGCATCCTCTTCTCTATTCACCCCTAATTCATAATGAATTATCTTGCCTCTTTATAGACACAATTTCACTGTTTCTAAGTCCTTAACTTTCTTGTTCTTGGCATGATCTGCAATTCTCGTCATTCTTTCTTTAAAGCATACTTCAGTTTTACCCCATAGATTTCTCCTTGACAACTAGAATAAAACAAATTTAAAACTCTAGCTTATCTCTGGATTTTAACTTGTCGATGAAAACAATGTGATCAACTAGTTAACTCCATATTTATCTCCTTCCAGCTAAGTCTTTTGTCATTTTTGAACTTCAGTTCTTTTCAGTGTTTAACTCCTTGTTAGCTCAATCTTAACTTCATTTGTCCTTGGGCATCTCTGTCCATCACAGTTCTCTATCCATCGGGGTTGTCTATCTGTCGGGATTGTCTGTCCGTTGGGTAACACTGTGGTTCTTCTCTCGGTAATGCTTGATCGGGTATCTTGCTTGGGTATCATTGCGACTCTTCTCTTGAGGTTCTCTATCCATCGGGGTGCATTGTCTGTCGGTGTTTGTTGTCACTTAGTGCATACTAAAATTTTATGCATTACTGATAACATAACCTTTATCTCTTTGGTTCTTTTAAGTCTTTGATACTATGCATATAACCAATCAGATTATATCAAGTTGACATCGATGACAATACAATACATTAACTGATTTAATGTCTTGCATTAAATTTCTGTAGCTCGGTGATCATCAACTTAACATCTTCAAACATTCAATCAGTTATGGTTCATCAGTCTCTCCCTTTGGCATTGATGGAAACATACTACATTACTACTAATAAAATATAAAATATATCAGTTGCAGTTCATCAATCTACCAAACTTATTGTTCTATAACCAATATAAATGTTTGGCTCTCGGTAAGCTCTTCTAGCTTAAATTTATCTCTTGTAGAGTACTTTCTTCAATCTTTATTCCCTTCACTGGATAGATGTATCAACTTCTGATTTTATCCCTCCCTTTGATGTTGTCTCTCCCTTTGACTGTTCCTCTCCTTGATCATCTCTTTTTTCCTTTGAAAACAATAGATATACTCTCTCTCTTAAGTCATCTCTCCCTTAGGATACTTATCTCCCTTTGGATGGTTATGAGGGATATTTCATATGGATATAATCTCTTAACTCATCTCTCCCTTTGACAGGAATGCCAAACTCTTTTCTCTTTTAGTTTTAATATACTCCTTGAATTTCCCTTTTCATCAACAGTACAATGACTATGGTGTTCGGTGTAGATAAGTACCTTGTTGTGTACTAATATGTCTTTTGCATTCCATCTCCTTGCTTGTGTCAACATGAATGATCTTCTGATTATGTTTAGGATGATGCAACCTCCTAGTCATCTTAGTGACTAATAGACAAGGGTCGGACCCCTAGTCTCTTTCTCAGGTACTCAAATATATCTTTAGGCAATGACTTTGTGAATATGTCTGCTAATTGTTCCTTAGATTGAACATATTCTAGTATCACCTCTTTCTCTTGCACTTTTTCTCTTAAGTAATGATACGTGATTGCAATATGCTTAGTCTTAGCATGCATGAAAGGGTTCTTAGAAATGTTTATTGCACTGGTATTATCACAATAGATAATCACTGGTTCAAGAATTTTCATATTCGTACCTTCTAGTAATTGTTTGATCCATGCAATGTTAGAGCAATTTGTAGCAGCAAACACATATCCTGCTTCTGCAGTAGATTGTGAGATGCATCCTTGCTTCTTACTTATCCATGTGACAATTCTATCACCCACGAAGAATGCTCCTCCAGTTGTGCTCTTTCTATCATCTAAGTTTCCAGCCCAATCGGTATCTGTATAGACTTGAAGCTCAAATTTACCTTCTCTTTTATACCATAAGCCATAGTCCTTGGTATTCTTTAGATATCTCATAATTCTTTTGACAACAGTCATGTGTGATTCTTTGGGATTAGCAAAGAATCTAGCAACTATTCCAACTGCATGTGCTATATCTAGTCTACTATGAACAACATACATGAGTTTTCCAATCATAGATCTATATAGTGTCTGATTTACCTTGGTTGACTTGTCTTCTTTTGTCAGCTTGCATCCGGTTGCCATAGGTGTTCCAACTAGATTGGAATCTTCCATCTTGAATATCTTTAGCACTTCCTTGATTTATTTGGATTGTGTGATATATATTCCTGCATCTTGTTGAAGAATCTGTAGACCAAGAAAGAATGTGATCTCCCCAAACATTGACATCTCAAACTATTTTCTCATTTCATTAGCAAATGATTTACATAACATGTCATTACCCCCAAATATGATATCATCAACAAATATTTCAGCAATCAAAATGTTATCATCATTATCTTCTTTTAAATACAAATTATTGTTTTCACTTATTCTTACAAATCCAATACTTATGAGATAGGAGTGAAGTCTTTCATACCAGGCTCTCGCTGCTTGTTTTAATCCATACAAGGCTTTGTGTAGTCTACAAACCATGTTTCTCTTGTTAAGATCAATAAACCCTTCTGGTTGTTCAATGTATACCTCTTCTTCTAGTATTCTATTTGGGCCCGTTTGGCAGCAGGAATTGGACTGGAATTGGCATTATCTAATTCTAGATAATGCCAAATTCCATGTTTGGGTCCATGGAAAAAAATGGAATTGGAATTCCGAAATTCTCATTTTGCCCAAAAAATGGGAATATCATCTTCCACCTAAATAGGTGGAATTGGAATTTCAAAATAAGTGGAATGGGAATTCCAATTTTTAGAAAACCAAATTTAATATTTTGTGGGATCTGTGATTATAAAGATGTATATTATATTGCTATAAGGATGTATATATATACATGTGTGTATATACACACATGTGTATATATGCATGTGTGTATATACACACATGTATATATACACATGTGTGTATATATACATACATGTATGTGTGTATATACACATATGTGTGTATATACACACACATGTATTGTGTGTATATACACATATGTACATATATGTGTGTATATATACACAAATGTATGTATGTGTGTATATATACACATGTGTGTATATGTGTATACATGGATACACACTTGTATGAGTATATACACACATGTGTGTATACACACACATGTATGTGTGTATACACACACATGTATGTGTGTATACACACACATGTATGTGTGTATAAACACGTGTGTATATGTACACAAATGTGTGTATGTGTGTGTATACACACACATGTGTATGTGTGTATGTGTGTATATACACATATACACATGTGTGTGTATATATACACATGTATATATACATGTGTATATACACACACATGTATGTATGTATATATACACATGTGTGCATGTGTGTATATATATATACATATATACACACCATATTCAAAGAAATTAAAAAATAAAGCATTAAAATTCCTTATGCATCTTCTCATTCATCTTCTGGGTGAACCAAACGGGTCAGACCATATTCCAGATTTTATTTTGAGGATAAGCATCTTCTTGAATATGCAACATCTTCTTGAATTGACCATATCTAGGATATGGTATTCCAGCAGCCAAACGGGCCCTTTAGGAATTCATATTTGACATCCATTTGGTATACCTTGAATCCTTTGAATGCAGCATAAGCAAGTAAAATTCTTACTCCTTCTAGTTTAGCAATAGGTACAAAGGTTTCTCCATAGTCAATACCTTCTTCTTGTGCATACCCCTTTCATACTAATCTTGCTTTGTTTCTTGTGACTTCTCCATTATCATTCAGCTTATTTCTGAATATCCATTTGGTACCAATGACATTTTTGTCATCTGGTCTAGGTACTAATGTCCATGTTCTATTCTTCTCAATCTTTTCTATCTCTTCATTCATAGTACTGACCCATTCTTCATTTCAAGTGCAATATTAATAAATTTAGGCTCAAAATCACAAATTAGACATCTAGTGTTCAGTGACTTCTTCTTGTTCTCATTCCAGCCTTCTTGTCTCCTATGATCTAGTTCTGTGGATGGTGTCTTCTAAAATACTTGGAAAGTACTAGTTCAACTCTTTGTTCATCATTTTGATCATCATCATGACCTTCATTCTGATCTCCATTTCTCAGAACATCATTTTGAGCAATTTCCTAATTTTTGGTATTTGCAGTCTGATGCTCGGGTGCATTATTCTATTGCTCAGGAGTGATACACTGTTTCTCGAGAAGAGTGTCAGGTTCTTCATTATAAACAAACCTGTTGTAGTCTTCTGGTTCTTTTATGCTTTCCTCATCATTTTTCTCTGCAAATTCATCTATTTTGACATTTGCAATCTCAATGATTTTGTTAGGGGACTTGTTAAGACATTTATAAGCCTTGCTTTTCGTGGAATACCCTACAAAGATTCCTTCTTCACTTTTGGATTCAAGCTTTCCATTTCTATCATCTTTCAAAATATAACATTGACTTCCAAAATTTTTGAAGTAACTTACATTGGGTGTGTATCCATACCATAGCTCATAAGGTGTCTTTTTGGTGTCTTTCTTCAATTGAACTTTGTTTAATGTATAGACAGCAGTACTGCTAGCTTACCTCCAGAATGTTTGAGTGACGCCTTTCTTAATCATTAGTTTTCTTGCACAATTAACAATGGATCTATTTCATCTTTCAACAATCCCATTTTGTTGTGGTGTTCTTGGTGTAGAAACTTGTCTTTTAATTCCACGCTCATTGCAAAAGTTAGTGAATTCATCAGAAATAAATTCTCCTCCTCTATATGATCTTAAGCATTTCAATTCCTTACCACTTTATTTTTCAACAATAGATTTATATCATTTAAACATCTTGAATGCTTTTGATTTTTCTTCTAGGAACATAATTGTCATCATTCTAGAATAATCATCAACAAAGAGAATGAAGTATCTATCACCATAGTAACTCTTTGTTCTCATGGGTCCACATAGATTAGTGTGGACCAATTCTAGAATAGGATTAGATGTATGGGTGATAGGGAGAAACTTAGTCACCTCTTGAGTTGTCTTGAACTCTATTTAGGTCACTCCTAGGACCCTTAGGGCTTCCTCAATCTACCCTCCAAATCTTGGAAAGATTCAATTCTTTCCCTCCCCTAAGAATCTTCCTATCTTATTAGGTTCCCCATACTTTGTTCCTTGCAAGAAATCCTCTCAACTATACCTCCCAAGCCCTAATGATTTTTTTGGATTGAAAGAGGGCCATGGCTTCATTCAGCTTCATTTTTTAATCCCAACATGTGTCTTAAGTTTCCAAGTTAGACCATTTCTCCATTGCTTTCCAAATTCCTATCTTTTAGACCTTGTAGCCTTTTTCCCCAATTAGGCCTCCTAAAAAGTAGGAATGCACTATCTCAGTGAAAAATCCTCAAAGGACCCCCAAATTTCTTTTGGTAGTTCACACCTACCACTCAAGACCTTCAAGATTTAGGTGGTCTCAGGTCTCAACCATGTCCGTACACACTGTTTTAGAAATAGGGTTTTTTCAAGGTTTTTAGACCAGTCCTTGGTCTTTGGTCTCAAAATTTGGTGATTTGGTTTCTTGGGCACTCCTTCTCATTCTTGAGTACCTGCACAACATATATCAATGCATCCATGGCCTTCTTGGCTCATTAAAACATCCCTCTTGCATTTACCAAACACTTCTTCTTAGTCTTCCTAGCCAGGCTACATTCTCAGCTCGCATAGGGCAAGACCTTAAAAATAGGTGCACACACTTCTAGAGCTCCACCTTCCAGATTATTGAATCTCCATGGACCTAATATCCATTCCCAAGAGGCCATACAAAACCAATGGTGGGAAATGGAGTTAGGTCCACATCTTTTCCTCTCTATCAAAACTGGACAGCAAACTGTCTAAAACAAACTAAATTACAAAAATCAAAAGAAAAGTAATTACAGAGAAAAATAACTATTGGAAAAACTTTAAAACATGCCCAAAAATGGCCTCAAATGACCACAATACTAAATCTAATCCATGCAC
The DNA here is from genome assembly GCA_018584345.1 of Thuja plicata. Classification (NCBI taxonomy): domain Eukaryota; kingdom Viridiplantae; phylum Streptophyta; class Pinopsida; order Cupressales; family Cupressaceae; genus Thuja; species Thuja plicata. Next base: position 1,008,623 of record MU223409.1, on the reverse strand, counting down.
AACAAGAAAAGAACAAATTTCTTCAAATTTGCTACTTTGTCATTCAAAATTCCTTGGCTCCAAAACTCAAAGTCTGTACAATGACTTCCAACCCTTCAAATTAGGGTTTTCCTTCCTTATATCCCCTCAACACACATTCCTAACTCCTTGGATGGACTCCAATCAACCTAAACATTGAAACCCTTAAGACAACCAAAAATGTTGTGAACAACTTTTAAAAGTTGCTAATGTTGCATAGCAACATTTTTACATCTTTTGCAAACTTGCACTTTTCAAATGTTTTAACAACAACTCAACCTATCTAACCTCAATTAGACCTCTTAGGGTATCATAGGACCCTGAAGACATGAAAAAAATCAACTTTCCACTTGACCAAATTACCAAGTACAATGCCATTAATGAGCCAAAATGAAGTACTTTGACCTAACGGAAAGCAAAATTAAACACTACTTCACACCACACTTGGTCCACATGACCTTATATAATTGTAGTGACCTTGAAGAGGGTCTTTAACACTTTCAAACACCCAAAAAAACATGAGATCACCCACTGACTGACTTCTCAAGGGTGCTCCTGCACCATACTACCAAGGCTAAGAATTTAAGTCACCTCCGGTGACAGGAGCTTAAGATCAACTCCCTGCTTCTTAAACTCATTCTCAGCCACCCAAGTAGCTTTAGCTTCTAATTTTCCCTTCCACTGAATGAGATGCTTCATGTAAGTTCCCTGTGTGGTCTTTTTCTTCACTCTAGAGTCCAAAATCTTCACAGCTATTGGTGTTGGTGTAGGTGAAATCTGAACATCTTGTGTTATTTCCTTATAGTCTGACTGTGAGTCAGTTTGTATTGATGTAGGCCCTTTATATATCACCAAATCTTGCACATTAAAGACAGGTGATAATGCCAAATCTGATGGCAAATCTATTTTGTAGGCATTTTGCCCATATTTTGCAAGAATCTTTCAAGGACCTATCCTCCTCATTTGAAGTTTGGTGGGGACTCCCTTCTACAATCTAGATTTTTTAAGGTGTACCATTACAAGATCTCCCACAACAAACTGAATATCTCTTCTTCCTTCATCAACTTTGGCTTTTAGTATTTGTGTAGGCTCTTGGAGCTGCTTCTTCACTTGGTCATGAACCTCCTTCATTGATTGAGTGAAGTCTTCTACATATGCACTCTTACCTTCCTCATGTGCCAAGTGTCTTAACTCCAACACACATCTAGGGTGTAGCCCATAAACTATTGCAAAGGGGATTTTGCCTATTGTCCTATTAACACTGTCATTGTAGGCATATTCTACCTGTGGTAACAACTGATCCCACATCACTCCATACTCCTCTATCAAGCATCTAAGGAGATTTCCTAGCACTCTATTAGTAAATCCAGTCTGACCATCAGTTTGGGGATGGTAGGCTGACCCAAAGGATAGCTTAGTACCTAACCTTGCCCACAAGGTCTTCCAAAAATGACCCATAAATTTTACATCTCTGTCAGATACTATGTTGATGGGTAATCCGTGAATTCGGACCACTTCCTTAAAGAACAAATGTGCAATATGACTGGCATCATGGGTGGTTTTGCAAGCAATGAAGTGGCTCATCTTACTAAATCTATCTACCACCACAAATATAATATCTAAACCAGTCTTGGTCCTAGGCAACCCAACCACAAAATCCATACTAATACATTCCCAAGGCCTATTAGGAATGGGTAGAGGTTGATACAAACCCACATTAGAAGAGGTACCCTTAGCTTTCTGACATACCAAGCATTGCTCCACATACTTTCTGATGTCCTTCTGCATCTTAGGCCAATAATAGAACCTTTGCACTAGTTCTAGTGTTTTGTTTAGGCCAAAATGGCCACTTAAGCTCCCACTGTGCTTCTCTTGTATCACATTCTCCCTCATAGATCCCTTAGGGATACATAGCTATCCTCATCTAAATAAGAGATCATTCTGAATAGTATAGTCTGCAAATTGACTATGGAAATGGTTTTTGAAATCTTTACATACCTTGTATGCTTTCAAGAAGTCTTCATCTCCTTCATAGAGCTCCTTGAAGCTCTCTAAACCTATACTTTGTAGCTGCACCTCTTGGACTATCAAGAGTCTCCTACTTAAAGCATCAACTACTTTATTCAACTGTCCCTTTTTATGTTTGATAGTGAAGGTATAGGCCTACAAATCCATTTGAGATGTCTATTGCTCAACTTCTCCTGAGAATTGATAAAACTCAAAGCTTTATTGTTAGTATCAACCACAAAATCCTTTGGCAACAAATAGTGCCTCCACTTTCTCAAGGATTTCACCAATGCATATAGTTCTAGGTCATAAGAGGAATACCTCTTCTTAGCTTCATTTAACTTTTCACTATAGAATGCCACTGGCCTATTCTCTTGGTTCAATACTGCCCCAACAACTATACCACTTGCATCACATTCAAGGGTGAACAACTTATCAAAATTTGGAAAAACCAAAATAGGTTGTGTAGCCACTCTCTTTATCAACCACTCAAAACCCTTACCAGCCTCTGGGGTCCATTTGAATTTAGTTTTCACTCCACCTTTAATTGTATCTAGGATTAGTGCACATATTTAACTAAAACCTCTAATGAACTTCCTATAAAATTGGGCAAGTCCATGGAAACTCCTTACCTCAGTGCTGCATGTAGGGGTAGGCCAACTTAGTATTGCTTCAACTTTGCTAGGATCCATCTTCAAGGTTCCTTGAGACACCAAAAAACCAAGATAGATCAATTCTTATTTCATAAACTCACATTTTTCCAAGTTAATGGATAACTTCTCCCCATGAAGTTTCTTCATCACAATCTGCAAATGTTGGAGGTGTTCCTCCTTTGTCTTACTAAAAATTAGGATATCATCAAGGTACACAACTACAAATCTGCCTATGTAGTCCTTCAACACTTCATTCATCAACCTCATAAAGGTGCTTGGGGCATTGCTAAGCCCAAAGGGCATGACCAACCATTCATAGAGCCCTTCTGTAGTCTTGAATGTTGTCTTCCATTTATCCCCCTCCTTAATTCTAATTTGATGGTACCCACTCTTCAAATCCAACTTAGTGTAGTACCTTGCTCCTCCCAAACAATCCATAAGATCTTCAATCCTAGGAATGGGAAATCTGTACCTTATAGTGATCCTATTAATTGCCCTTGACTCTGTACAAAGCCTCCACTTACCTCCTTTTTTTGATGCTAGAACCACTAGTACTACACATGGGCTAATGCTTTGTCTGATTAGACCTTGGTCCAAAAGTTATTGGACTTGGCTAGCTATCTCCTTGTTTTGATCAATAGTCACCTTGTATGCAACTTTATTTTGTAGAGATGCTCCTAGTATGAAGTCAATCTGATGACTTATGGTTCTAGGAGGTGGTAACATTGAAGGTGAACCATCACTAACTATGTCCTTAAACTCCTTCAATAGCTCCTGTACTTCTTTTGGTAGTGGTGCTTGTTCCACCTTCTCTTCAGTAGGCTTAATCATAATAGCACAATGTGTTCCTCCTCCATTCTTTACACCTTGCATGTACTCTTTACCTCCTTGCAATAAGACATTAGGTCCTGCTGATGTAGACTCCTCATCATCAATGAGTGACTGAATTTTGTAGGTGACCCCATCTTTCTTGAAAGAATAAGAGTTCTTCTCTCCATCATGAACTGTCTTCCTGTCAAACTGCCATGGCCTACCTAAGAGTAGGTGGCATGCATCCATTGGGAGTATATCACACAAGATTTTGTCCACATATTTTCCTATTGAAAAATCAACTCATGCTTGCTCATTTACAAGAACATGATGTCCCTTATTCAACCATGTAACTCTATGAGGGTTTGTATGAGGTATCTTGGTTAGTCCTAGCTTGCTGACTACCTCCTCTGAGATTATGTTATTACTAGACCCTGAGTCTATGATCATCCTTAAAACTTTTCCAAGTATCTTGCACTTCACTCTAAAAAGTGCCCTCCTTTGTTTAGCTTCTTCGTTGACAGGTTCCTTAATGAGAATCCTCCTAATCATTAAATTCTCCCCACTCTCTGAATCAAGGTTAATTTTAGGAGCTTTAACACTATTAGTCTCTTCTTGGGCAATGCAATTCACTCTCTTTTCACCATGTGAACTAGAATCCTTCTTAGGGCATCTATAGGTTGGATGACCTAGTTGATTACAATGAAAACATTTCATATTTGCAAAGTGTGAGGCTCTGCCTGAACCTCCAAATCTGCCTCTTCCTCCACCTTAGAATCCTCTACCTCTACTCATACTACCTCTCCCACTGGTCTCATTAACTATCTCAGTCAATTTGGATTCTCCTTGAGATCTATAGTCACTGCCTCTACCAGCAAAACTACCTCTATGTCCTCTATTCTCTTTTCCTCTACCTCTCCCTCTTGAGGTCTGATCATGTTTCCTCTTACTTTTATCTTCTATCTTTAAAGCCATCTGATAACATTGTCTCACACTGGTTAGGGTAGTAAGGCTCATCTCTTCTTGTATAAACCACTTGAGTCCATTCTGATATCTAGCTATTCTGATGCTCTCATCCTCCACTATCTTGGATCTTAAGCATAACTTTTGGAACTCCTCAGTATATTCTTGGACATCAAGGTATTTCTGCCTGAGGTTTTGTCTCTTTCTATGCATTTGAACTTCATAATCATTCGGTAGGTAAGTCTGCTTCAACTTGGCTAACATACCCTTCCATGTAACAATAGGGTTCTTGCCCTCTTTCTCTCTCTCAGTCTAAACATATTTCCACCAGGTAAGTGCTGATCCCCTCAACCTAGACTTAGCCACTTTTAACTTCTGAGCATCTGTCACACCATCACATTCAAAGTGATTTTCAAGACCGTCTATCCAGTCCATAACTAGATCAGCATCCATTTGTCCACTAAAAAGTGGCACACCCTCCAAGGCTTTACCACTTAAGGCCTTGAGTGCCTTCAAGAAGGGTTCCTCTGGTAAGACCGAATCAGGAGCAGGTGCTTCTTCTTTTAAGTCCAACTCCTTCTCCTTAGCTTCTTTTTCCTCTTTTTGGTCTACCTTATCTTTTACTCTATCTGCCTTGTCTTGGGCTTCTCCTAAGAGTTTCTCTAATTTGCTCAATCTTTCTCTTAGCAGTCTATTGTACTCTTCTTTCTCTTCAACTTTCTTGGCCAATTCAGCATTGGTCACCATCTTGCTAGATGCACTTGACTCTCCACTTGATTCTTTAGTCTGCAACATCCACTAGCTGCAACACTTCTTATCCCAACTCTTGAACCTATGCTCTGATACCACTATGATAGGGAGAAACTTAGTCACCTCCTGAGTTGTCTTGAACTCTATTTAGGTCACTCCTAGGACCCTTAGGGCTTCCTCAATCCACCCTCCAAATCTTTGAAAGATCCAATTCTTTACCTCCCTAAGAATCTTCCTATCTTATTAGGTTCCCCTTACTTTGTTCCTTGCAAGAACTCCTCTCAACTATACCTCCCAAGACCTAATGATTGTTTTGGATTGCAGGAGGGCCAAGGCTTCATTCAACTTCATTTTTGAATCCCAACATGGGTCTTAAGTTTCCAAGTTAGACCATTTCTCCATTGCTTTCCAAATTCCTATCTTTTAGGCCTTGTAGCCTTTTCCCCCAATTAGGCCTCCTAAAAAGTAGGAATGCACTATCTTAGTGAAAAATCATCAAAGGACCGCCAAATTTCTTTTGGCAATTCACACCTACCACTCAAGAACTTCAATATTTTGGTGGTCTTAGGTCTCAGCCCTATTCGTACACCCTGTTTCAAAAATAGGGCTTTTTCAATCTTTTTAGACCAGTCCTTGGTCTTTGGTCTCAAAACTTGGTGATTTGGTTTCTTGGGCACTCCTTCTCATTCTTGAGTACCTGCACAACATATATCAATGCATCCATGGCCTTCTTGGCTCATGACAACATCCCTCCTGCATTTACCAAACACTTCTTCTTAGTCTTCCCAGTTGGGCTACATTCTCAGCTCGCCTAGGGCAAGACCTTAAAAATAGGTGCACACACTTCCAGAGCTCCACCTTCTATATTCTTAAGCTCCATGGACCTAGTCTCCATTCCCAAGAAGCCATACAAAACCAATGGTGGAAAATGGAGTTAGGTCCACATCTTTGCCTCTCTGTCAAAACTTGATGACAAACTGTCTAAAACAAACTAAATTACAAAAAGCAAAAGAAAAGTAATTACAAAGCAAACTAACTATTGGAAACACTTTACAACATTCCCAAAAATGGCCTCAAATGATCACAGTACTAAATCTAATCCATGCACAATAAGAAAAGAACAAATTTCTTCAAATCTGCTACTCTGTCATTCAAAATTCCTTGGCTCCAAAACTCAAAGTCTATATAATGACTTCCAACCCTTCAAATTAGGGTTTTCCTTCCTTATATCCCCTCAACACATGTGCCTATATCCTTGGATGGAATCCAACCAACCTAAACATCAAAACCCTTAAGACAACCAAAATGTTGTCAACAACTTTTAAAAGTTGCTAATGTTGCATAGCAACATTTTTACATCTTTTGCAAACTTGCACTTTTCAAATGTTTTAACAACAACCTGACCTATCTAACCTCAATTAGACCTCTTAGGGTATCATAGGACCTTGAAGAAATGAAAAACATCAACTTTCCACTTGACCAAATTACCAAGTACAATGCCATTAATGAGCCAAAATGAAGTACTTTGACCTAACAGATGTAACACCCCAAAATTGGCACCTAATAATCAATCAATTTTGGTGCATTTTCTTATCTTCGAAGTCCTATTGTATTAGGCAAATTCGTCTCCTAATTGACTATAATTGATTGAGTTTCAAATGCAAAAAACCCAAATTTGCATAAATCTGACATTACATTTAATTCCTAATTTCTCAATGATTATTAGCTAAAAACCCCTATGAGTAATTGATTTAATCCTAAAGTCCTAAGTGCTTTTAATTAAATCAATTCCACCCCCCTTTAGCTAATATACATAAAAGGAATTGAAAGGTTATTTAATTATTGGGTGAATTATCCTCAAAAAGGAATTCCATAA
>MU223409.1:973018-984620 GCA_018584345.1 Thuja plicata | reverse complement strand
TAAATTGGACTTCTTTTCTTCATTAGAGGAGGAATTCTTGGAGAGCATCAATATTATAGGCAATTTGCATTTGATTTCTTTCATGTTTCAAGTTTAATTTTGCATAATTAGGCTAAGATTTCAATTGAAATTAAATATATATGCTTTCATTTAAGATTCATTTCTATATCTAATATTTCAATTTGATATTTTCAAGCTTTCATAGATTACAAGCAATTCAATTCTAGTTTAAGAGCAAATTCCTTTCATAGATTACAAGCTTTTCATTTCTAAACTAAGAGTATTTGCCTTTTTTTTTCTAGTTTAATTGCATTTTACTTCCATAGAGTAGTTTCAATTCATTCTTAGATTAGTGCAATTCAATTTCTTAGTTTAATTGCATCTCTTTTCATAGACTAGTTGCAGATTTCTCATAGAATAATGACAATTCTTCTCTTCTTGCATTCTTAAAATCCTCCATGTTAGCAATGGTCAGGTTGTTGGCTCTCATTCTGAGGGTAAAACTCAACATCCACATCTAATTAGGAGGCAACATGTTGCCTCAATCGAATTTGCAGAACAAACAATTCATGTTTGTCTTTGTGAATTGAGCGATTGTGTAAGGACTATGTTGTGTTTGTGTTGAATTCAGAGGTCTACATTCAGCATACAACAACAGAAAGCACAATTAAATACTACTTAACACCACACTTGGTCCACATGACCTTATATAATTACAGTTCCCTCAAGAGGGTCTTTAACACTTTCACACACCCAAAACAACATGAGATCATCCACTGACTGGCTTCTCAAGGGTGCTTTTGCACCAATGGGTTTTACTCTTGAAACTAGACTTTTTCATTTTACCTTTTTGAGAATTCTTACACATGATATGGTCAGACTTTGACATGCTTAGTAAGCCTCTTACTTTCTTTTTATTGCTTAAATTAATCATGTTGTCAAAATTCACATGACGTAGCCTTTTATGCCACAACCATATGTCTTCATTTCTAGCCATTAAACAAGTGTTAATATCATCAAGATAGAATAGGTTACCTTTTGTCTGTTCACCAGTTCTGATCAACCTTCCTGATTCATTAAATATCTTTGCCTTTTTGTTCTCAAATGCAACTTGGTGACCTGTGTTATTTAGTTGTGAAACACTCAATAGATTATAGTTAAGTCCTTTTACCGAGTATTCATTTTCACATCTGATCAGATTATTTAACATTATGGTTCATTTACCTTCAACCAGACATGGTGAGTCATTACCCATTCTTACTGATCCACCATTATAATGCTCAAAAGTTTCAAACTTTTCTTTATCTCCAGTCATGTGGTGAGTGCAGCCACTATCAATAATCTAGACATCATTCTTACTAACCTTAGATATGAGTGCAATGTCAACATACCTTTCCTCTTCGTCTAAATCATCCTTCATGGCAACAAATACCATATCACTATCTTTATCATATTTGGTGTCAGTATCTCTAGCTTTGTTCTCAGCCAGGTAACAAGCTTTCTTCTCTTTTTCCTTGTAGTCTCGGGTATCTCTTTTGTCAGACTGTCAGTTGCTTCGATAATCTCTGTTATCACCTCTATCAAACTTATTTTCATATGATCTATCACTATTTCTGTCTTCTTTTCTTTTGTTAGGACATCTAGCAGCAAAGTGTCCAATCTCTTTACAATTAAAACATACCAATGGTAATTTACCTTTGTATCTACCTTTGCCTCTCTGCAATCTTCTATCGATTAGTGCTTCAATCTCATCAAGTTCTTGGTCATCACTATCACTTTCACTATCATTTCTGATAGTGTCTTTATGACTTGACTTACTTATTTTAAAAGAAGATTTGAATGCAGATTCAATAGATGGTAATACATTGTTGTCAAAGTTATTCATCTCAAATGAAATAAGTCTACCAACCAAACTATCTAGAGTGACATTGTTGTTTGATATTGCTCTCATTTTTTGTATAGCCGATAATCTAATAACATAAATAGGCAATAAGGTTCTTAGGATTTTACTTACCACTATTTCTTCTTCAAGTACACCTCCAACTCCTCAGATATCATTGACTACCTCTTTGATTTTGCACCTATACTAAGTGATTTTTTCTCCTTCTCTCATTCTTAGGTCATCAAATTTGCCTCTTAGGCTTTCTGCCTTAGCTCTTAGTACATTTGCATCTCCTCCATGTACTAGCTTCAATTTGTCCCACATTGCAATGGTGCAAGTTTTGACATCTTCAAATTCAGCATCAGAGAGTGAGGAAGCAAGTTCTATCATCATAGAATTATGCTCATGTTTTTCTCTTAATTGATCAAGTGTGTGAGTTCCTGTAGGCAAAACATATTCAGTATCCAAGTATTGAGTAACATCATTTTCAATACCTAATAGGTGGAGTCTTATCTTGCTTTGCCATGATGCATAATTGTCCTTGTTCAACTTAGGCACATCCTGTTTGCTAATCTTGTGATCTTTTGCTGAGGTCTTGATACCTTCCTTTCGAAGCACACAAGCTCTGATACCAATTATTAGAATAACTAAGAGGGGGGTGGGGGGGTGAATCAGTGCCCTCAAAAATTAATCCAATAAATGAACCGAAAAACTTAGTACCACAATTATACGCCTCTAGTTATCTTCAGTCCTACAAGATGTATGCCTTGAAATAATCTTATCAAATAACTACTGCTTGGAGTTCACTGTTAAACCTTATTCTTAAGCTTTACCAAATATTAGTCTAGCATTTACCGAAATACAGTAAATAACTTAGTGTTTACCGATTAATCCTGTTTTAGTAATGTGTAAAGAAAGCATCAAAGCAATGACTCATAAACACATTTGACACATTTAATTTGGAAACCCTGTTAAGGGAAAAACCACTTGGGACCGGTAACCCAAAATTTTCACTCATCTGAAGTGAGCTTGGTGAAGAGCCAGCCTTATTAAAGGTTACAAACACACTGTTAAGTGCGACCTTGTTAGAGGATTTATCACTAATAGTTTATCACTTGATATCTGGCATTCACTATTCTACCTTCATGATAAAACTTTTGATATTCCTTGGGATGTATCTCAATATATAAAGGATTGTTAAATCCTTCTCAGCTAAGAGACTTTATGATCCAATGGTTAAACTGAAAAAGTAAATGATCTGTTCATAAATACAACTTTATACTTGCAGATGTTCAGATCTATTGTAAGCTCATAATACCTTTCTGATCAATGTTTCTTTTCAATACCTTTGCTCCACTTATTTCTTCTCGGTGATGATGTGCTTCTCTATTGCTAAGTGTTCACAGAAATCTTTAGCTCTATTCTTTAGCTTGTTTGATTAGGAATGTATGAAGTCTTTCTTCACCAATATTCTCTCTAGGATCTTCTTCTCTATTCACCCCTAATTCATAATGAATTATCTTGTCTCTTTATAGACATAATTTCACCATTTCTAAGTCCTTGACTTTCTTGTTCTTGGCATGATCCGCAATTCTCTCCATTCTTGCTTTAAAGAATACTTTAGTTTTATCTTGTAGATTTCTACTTGACAACTGGAATAAAATAACTTTAAAATTCTAGCTTATCTTTGGCTTTTAACTTGTTGATGAAAACAACATGATCAACTAGTTAACTCCATATTTAGCTCCTTCCAGCTAAGTCTTTTGTCATTTCTAAACTTCAGTTCTTTTCAGTGTTTAACTCCTTGTTAGCTCAGTCTTGAATTTAGTTATCCTCGGGCATCTTTGTCCGTCAGGGTTGTCTATCTTTCAGGATTGTCTGTCCATCGAGTAACATTGCGGTTCTTCTCTCAGTAATGCTTGATCGGGTATCTTGCTCGGGTATCACTGTGACTCTTCTCTCAGGGTTCTCTATCTGTCGGGGTGCACTTTCCGTTGGTGTTTGTTGTCACTTAGTGCATACTGAACTTTTATGCATTACTGATAACATAACCTTTATCTCTTTGGTTCTTTGAAGTCTTTGACATTATGCATATAACCAATCATATTATATCAAGTAACATCAATGAAAATACAATACATTAACTGATTTAATGTCTTTCATTAACTTTCTACAGCTCGGTGATCAACTTAAAATATTCAAACATTCAATGAGTTATTGTTCATCAATTTGGAGGTAGTGATATGTTATGCAAGTCATTTGCTGATGAAATGAGCAAAGAATTTGAGATGTCAATGTGTGGAGAGATCAAAATTTTTCTTGGTCTACAGATTCTACAACAGGATGAAGGCATCTACATCACACAATCCAAATACATCAAAGAAGTTATGAAGATATTCAAATTGGAGGACTCAAAACTAGTTGGAACACCTATAGCAACCAGATGTAAATTGACAAAGGAAGACAAGACTACCGAGGTAAATTGGACCTTATAGATCTATGTTTGGAAAACTAATGTATGTTGTACACACTAGACTAGATATAACATGTGCAGTTGGTATAGTTTCAAGATTTCCTACTAATCCCAAGGAATCACACATGACTCCTGTTAAAATAATTCTGAGATATTTGAAGTATACTGAAGACTATGGTTTGTGGTATAATAAAGAAGGCAAATTTGAGCTACAAGTTTATACCGATGCTGATTGGGCTGGAAACATAGATGATAGAAAGAGCGCAACAAGAGGAACATTCTTTATAGGTGACAAACTTGTCACATGGATAAGTAAAAAGCAAGGATGCATATCTCAATCAACTGCAGAAACATAATATGTGGTTGTTGTTGCAAACTTCTCTAACATTGCATGGATAAAGCAATTGCTGAAAGGTATGAATATGGAAATTCTTGAACTAGTAATTATCTATTGTGATAATACAAGTGCTATCAACATTTCAAATAACCCTGTGGTGCATGCTAAAACAAAGCACATAGCTATTAAGTATCATTACTTGAGGGAACAAGTACAAGAGAAAGAAGTGATACTAGAATATGTACAATTCAAAGAACAATTAGCAGACATATTCACAAAGCCATTGCCAAAAGATACATTTGAGTACCTGAGGAAGAGTCTAGAGGTTCGACCCTTGTCTACTAGTCACTAAGTTGACTTGGAGGTTGCATGAGCCTATACATTATCAAAAGATCAATCATGTTGGTGCAATCAAAAGATATGGACTGCAATAACACATCATTACAAGAAGGTACTTATTTGAACCACACACTAGAGATATTGTTGGCTACTACAAAGCTGTATTGTTGATGAAAAGGAGATTCAATGATATATTTTTGTTTGGCATTGTTGTCAAAGGGAGGGAATATATCTATATGAAATATCGATCAGGGAAAAGAACACCAGTTGAAGGGAGAGAAAATATCAGAGAATGAATTTTATACAAAGGGAGAGAAAGATCCAATGATGATGAAGAGAAAGATTTAAAGAAACAACCATCCATCCAAGGGAGAGAATTGGAGAAAAGTTAACACTGCATATCTATCCAGAAAAGGTAGAAGAGATTCTACAACAAAAGAAGAGACAAAAGCAGAAGAAAAAATTGCTACACCTATCCATTGAAGGGAATGAAGAAAGGAAAAGCACTTTGCAAGAATCAAATCTAAGCTAGAAGGGCTTACCGAGAGTCAGATATTTGAATTGGTTATAGAACAATAAGTTTGGTATGTCATGACATGTTTTACATTACATATTTCATAGTATGTTGCCATCAATGCCAAAGAGAGAGATTGATGAACTATAACTGATTGAATGTTTGAAGATGATAAGGTGATGATCACCGAGCTGCAGAAAGTAAATGCAAGACATTAAATTAGTTAATCTATTGTATTGTCATTGATGTCAACTTAATATGTTATGATTGCTCATACACATATTGTCACAAGATATGAAGATCTAAAGAGACAAAGTTTTTGTCATCGGTAAAGGTATACACTGAGTGACAGGGTTACCCAAAAATAGTGAACCCCAAGTAGTTCACAGTGTTGCACGATGGAGAGTGCTACCAGAGAGACACAATCGTACCCGACAGATAGTGTTACCCAAGAGACACAATGGTACCCGATGGATAGTGTTACCCAATGGATAGTGTTACCCAAGATCAGTAGTACACAAGCAAGTGTTACCGAACAAAATAAGAGTTGATGACATAAATCAATTAGAGTTAGAAAATGACAAAACTACTTAGCTGGCAAAGCTATATTTAGAGTTAACTGATTGATTGCTTTATTTTCATCGACCAATAGAGCTAAGGATAAGAAGAAGATTTAAAGCTAGTTTTATTCACAGTTGTCAAGGAGAAATCTATGAAATAAAACTAAAGCAAATCGTTAAAGATTAAAGCAATGCATGGCGGGATTTGCAGATCAAGAAGAAATCTACGTCAAGAATAAGAAAGACAAGGAGATTGAGAAACTAATCATGTCTATATAAAGAGACAAGGAATTCATTATAAAAAGAGAGGAATGTTGAATATAATTTTGATGAAGATAGAAGTCTTCATGCAGATCTAATCATACAGGCTGAAGAATAGAGCCAAGGAATTCTGCAGACACCGAGCAACAGAAGCAAGATCATTCACCGAGTAGAAAGAAGAAAGAAGGGGAGAAAAGGAATTGAAGAGAAAATTGATCAGAAGAGGTATTATGGACTAAAAATAGATCTGAAAATATGCAAGTTAAAGTTGTATTATTGAATAGATCATTTACCGTTTCAGTTTAACCATTGATTAAGAAAATCTCTTAACTGAGTGAGATTTAACCATCCTTAATGTATTGAGATACTCAAGAGTATGAAAAGGTTTTCTTATTGACAACATAGTGAATGCTAGGTCAACAGACAAAATGTTAGTTTTGAATCCTCTAACAAGGTCACACTTAATAGTGTGTTTGTAACCTTTAACAAGGTTGGCTCTTCACCGAGCTCACTTCAGAAGAGTGAAAATTTTGGGTTACCAGTCCCAGGTGGTCTTTCCCTTAACAGGGTTTCCACATTAAAATCCATGTGTAAAATGTGTATTTCTTTCATTTCATTGATAGTTTACTTTACACATTACTAAAAATGGATTGGTCGGTAAACACTAAGTTTAATTACTGCTACTCAGTAAAGGCTAGAAAAAGATAAACAATATATCTTACCGAGCAATTTATATTTGATAAAACTGCATAAGGCATACATCTTGTAGGACTGAAAGATAACTAGAGGATATTATATTTGTGATATAAGCTTTGGTTGAAATTATTGGAATTATTTTTAAGGTCACTGATTCACCCCCCCCCCCAGTTATTCTAACAGTAATGATGATTCAAATTATGTGCCTTCATGAATGATTAATATTAGAGTTATCCTACATTCATTAAGACTTCCCTATTTCACAAGAGTTACTTGTTAACATAGAAGAGAACATGTTATAAATATTATATATAGACATGTTAGACCATAGTAAAGTAAGAGGTTAAACACTTAGTGTTGCAAAACCAACCAAGGATGTTGCTATAGTGAATCCTTCTAAAAAAATTTGCTAGGTTTCCCTAGCTTCATTAGGGTTTTCCTAAGTTCATTAAGGTTGTTCTAGGTTCATTATGGCTATCCTAGGTTCTAGAAATCACTTAAGTTCTATTGTGGTTCCACAACACACACCCCATTTTGGCCACTTAGTCATGGGCCCCCCCTTCTTTTTCTTATTTTTGTTCCCTTTTGTCCTGTGAATTTTTCTTATGGCTTAAAGTTTTTTAAGTAAGCCCTTGTTAGCAAGCCTTTTCAACATTTTGGACTTTTGACATTTCGGTGTTCTAAGGATATTTGAAAGTCCAAAAGGTTGAAAGGTCGAAGTCACACTCAAAAGAGAAAGTGTTCAAACTTTCAGCCTTCAAAACATCAATGATGCGTAACTGAGGGGCTTCAGGTTTTCGACCTCTGGAAGTTTGAAACCCAATGATGACATCATCAACACTGAGTGTTTATAAAATGACTAAGGGTTTGCCTTTGTTTTCATTATGCACTTTTTCCTCCTTCGGGCTCCAGCTTTCTTCATGTCTTTAGCGTGCAACTTTCTTTCTTCTATTTTTGTCAGAGTTGGTTGTGCACGTCCTTCTTCTCATCGAGCTCATTGTAGTATTCTTCTCATGCCCTCATATTTGCAGGTAGGGTTTTGACTTTTCTTTCTTTTTGGGTTTTGCTTTTTATTTTGTGGCTTTCATTTTTGAGGTTTGGTTCTAAGGTTAGGGTTTTAGTCCTTTAGGTTGTTTAGTCATCATTTTTTGGGGTTTGTGTCGCTCGAAGTCGAGCCCTTAGAGTGTCTGGTCTAGGGTTTTGGTGTGTTTTATCTCTCAGCGGTTCACAGTCCCCCACTTTTTTAGTCTCCAAAAGGTAGAAAATGATCAACTCAAGAAACTTGGCTAACCATTGAAGAAGAATAATTCCATGTTGGACTTGTCCAACTTTCAGCCTCCGAAGAGCATCGCATGTTTCGCAACATCGAAGACATAATCGACCCAACTTGTTTCACAATTTTAACCTTTCAGCCTCTGACGAATCATTCCATCTCCAAAATTCTGAAACACCAAAACTAATCTTTCAAGCCTTTCCTAATTTTATCTTTGCCCTTTTTCACTTTTGCACACCGAGTTTCCTTTTCCCCTTTGCACTCTGAAACTCTGAAACTGAGCATTCATTGAACCCGATCTTTCGACCTTTCAAAGGTCAATTCTGTCTTTGGTGTCTGAACCTCTGAATGTCCAAAAATCACAATAAAGCTTGTTCTTGATAGTTTCAAACTTCTGGGCTGGATTTTTTTGGGTTCTTAGAGATTTTCTTTCTTAGTTTGTAGTTGTTGCCAACAAAGTTTTTGCTGATAGTTGCATATCTTCTTGAAGAATGTCGTAAAAGGTAGCTAGATCACTAATGAAGTACCTATTCAAAGGGTATCATGTGTCCTCTAGGTTTGGGAACCTCCACAATGAGGTCACTAATACTAACATTGGGAATGTAGACTGGAATGATTTTCTCACCAGATGTGTCGACCCCAACGGAAGATCGATTGACTGCACTTCTCTAGTGCTTTCAAGTATGGTCAATGCTGTAGCACACCCAGTGTTCGTCCTATCCTTAGATCTCATCATGAATCTCACACAACACTTCATCCCATTTGAAAGGGTGGTGAAGAATAAGATCGGAGACATTGTTCTAGACATCAATCCTGACAACATCGAATATTTCTTCCACTTTCCAAAGGGGGTTGATAGGTTTTATGACTTCTATCTCAAGAAGGGCTTGGATTGGTTCGAAAGCAACACTAAGCTTTCTTATGGAATTGTGAATAAGGAATACCTAATGAAACCTCTACCCAAGAATAAGTTGGACAAAATTGACATGAGAAGGGGATACTTGAAGGATAATATTCATGCAATAGTTACCATGTTGAGCAGATTGTATGTACTTCCCCAGTAAATCCAAATTTAGCACTGGATGATTCTCCTAATTGAAAGAATAAATGAGAGGAGAGATAGATTTGGTTGGGCTACCATCCTAAGTGATAACCTAGATGAGCAGTTAATAGCAGTGAAAAACAATCCCCTTTTCTACATGACTTCATATGTGGTTTACTTGTTGGAAGCCAGGGTGGAGTACCCAGGGTTAGTGAAGAGAGGAGCTTTTGGTCAGCCAAATGCATGGCCATTCACCGTATACCCTTAGCTGGTTATAAAAGAGAAGATGGACAAAAATAGCTCAAATTATAGGATTATCAATGATGCCTTCATCTTCGCAATTATCCATTCCATTGAAGGTGATTATGCAAAGAGAATCTTAGAGGAGGCAACTACTAAAGTTTGAGCAATATGAGCTTATTACACTCAATTTAAAACTTTCACATACATCAGAGTAGCAAGGTGCACTCTGGAACCAAAGAAGATCCCTCGATATCCTTCTGACATGATATTTATTTTGCAAATGGCTAGGAAATTTTTTGATGCTTATGAGAACATCAAACATAAGAAGAAGCATTGTAGGGACTTCTCTCTGTTAATTGGTCCCCATTATCTACATGACATGAAAGTATGTAAGTTTCTTGCATTTGAGTGGGATGAATGTCCCTTACGATCCCTTGGGCTGGTTAGGACCAGGTTTGACCCCATTGGTACCTACAGTCATATTATGGGTAGACATTACGCTCATGGGCCTCACCTGGAGGATCACTAGATGAACTGTATAGATGACTATGAAGTCAGGATCTGGGACTATTGCAGAATGTCCCTTGAATTTGCACAAGCTTCCCTAGAGCTCAACATTCCCCCCAAGGTATGGGATATGGAGACATAAAATGTTTTGGATCCTCTATACAATGAAGACAAAATATATACAAGGGCCATCTTAAATGCAGAAGTAGATAAGGATCATGTTTTATAGATCAATAAGTGGATATGATGCAAGTTATCCATAATATCGTCTTCCATATAAAAATTCAAGGGATTGTTAATCTTTTAGTTTAAAAACCATGCAAGTTCTCCATAATATCATCTTCCATATACAAATTCAAGGTCTTGTGAATTTTTTAGTTTAAAAGCCATGAAGTTATTAGTAATGGTATTCACCGAGATCATTTTTATAAAGCTAAGACTCAAGAGTATTAACACTAACATCAATCATCAAACATTTATTGGAGAGATATAAAATAGTGCTAAAACTAAAAGAGCAATATTGATAGTAGCAATGACTGTTTCCAAGATAGCCATATGAGAAAAAATCACAAGTAATGCAAGATCAGTGGTGTGTGGTGTAAAAATTAATGTTGAGAGACAGTCACAACAAAGTATTTAATGAAAGTGGCAATCATACATGACTAAGAAAAATGATTGCATGCTAAAGCCCAAAGTCAGTCATGTGACTACTAAAAGAGAAGCCATGATAGTAGGTACTGTGTGTGTGTAAATGGGTACCTGATGAAAAAGACACAAACACTCAATAAGTCATTGCATTAGTCCAAAAGGTTAGATAAAACATTCAAAACCTCTAATATTTACCTATTGCCTTCTAGCTAGGAGAAGTGTAATTAGTAACATATCAGCCCTCAGAATATGCTACAAATCAGTGACGAATACAACCTAACATGAAGGATTTTAGATTAAAACAAGCTAAAAGATGATAAAGCATGCAATCTAGCTCTAAAAGTTGAAATGAAAACAATGCAAAAGCATGAAATAAAAGATGAAATATGATTCTAATGTTAATTCAACAGCATAACAATGTATTTTTGATCTAATGTGAAGGCTTATTTCCTCTCAAAAATGGCTTCTATTTATAGAAGAATAGGAGAGAGAGAGAGGGGGGACACGGTTCATTTATGAATTGAAAGACTTATAAATGGAGGTGTAAGAGCCATTAATGCCCAAGGCATTAATGAGGCATGGGAGAGACATAGGCTTAAGACATCTTCATTAATAACGCATTAATGAAAGCCTTAAAGAAGCAAGATAGAGTGTAAGAGGATGACTTGAGAAAGTGGACCTTAAGGAAGTCAAGCTTGACAAAGTGGACTTTCTCAAGTGGGTTGAGTTGCCAAGCATTCCTTAATGGAATGTGACAACATTAGGAGGTGGGTTAGGACTAGAATTAGGATTAGGATTAGATTAGCATGGGTGAATGGGTTGAGAAG
>MU223409.1:961829-972968 GCA_018584345.1 Thuja plicata | reverse complement strand
TAGAACCCAGGGTAGAAGTGGTTGAGATAGGTTAGGTTGGGGTTTGAGGGAATATTAATAAATGAAATAAACTTATTTAATTCATTTAGAAATATAGGAATTAATTATTTAAACAATGAAATTGCTTCTTAATAATTAGGGGACTATAGCCATTTTAATTAAATTAAATAGGCTAAGGGAATGGGTTATTTTGCAAGTGGGTATTTGATTTAGGGATTTATTTAATTCCTTTATAATTAAATATTATAGCCATGTTTGATTTTGGTTTGATTTGATTGGTCGAAATTGATTTAAATTATATGGCTATAATAGTTAATATAATTCAGTGATAAAAATCACCTATGATATTAAATTGACTAGAAGAATTATGCCAAACAGTAACAGGGTCGTTTGGACATAATCGAGGGTATGATCACACTTAGGGAAAATAGGGTCCATAGTTAGAACAGACCAAATTTAGGTGGTTACATTTGCCCCTCTTTGAATTGATGTGCGAGTAGCGCATTGATTCAAAGAAAGTTTTTCAATTTTGACTTCAGAAGATTGAGAATTCCGTTCTTAGTTGTCGAATAAAATTTTGATGAGATCAGTCTTGCACTTGATCGAACCAAACTGATAGAATTGATTTTGAACTTGGTTGTCGTCCAAAGATCAATAAAAGATTTTAAAGATCCCAATTCTGAACTTGATTATCATCGCAAAATTGATAATACTGATTCTGAACTTGGTTGTCGTCCAAAAGCTAGTATGAAGCTGCCAGGAGCTTAATAAAATCTTTTAAAATGAGGAAACACAAGATATCCAGCTCATGAGAATCAAAGCTTTCTATCCAACAGTTTCGACTTAGTCAAGGAAACTGTTATGCCCCTAGTTTGTTTGATATTGAAGTCATTTTGATGCTGTTTCAAGCAAAAATTTAATTTGATGATAGTGTGATCATGCCCCCTCGAGAATGAAATCAAAGGAAAAGAAATAAATCCCTCATGTGAAAAGAACATAACACTTGCAGGAAGTGATAGGGTAAGAAAGAGTGTGTTAAAAATAAACACACATTTATCAAGTTAATTACGTGAAAGTATGAGTGAGAAGGCTGATAAAATGATGTTTAGACCAAGATGTATGATGAAATGTGCAATATTTACCAATGTGGGGAATAAATGAAGCAAACCCATAAGTTTTGAAATTGTCACAAAAGTGATATAGTGCTGCTGAAAACATCGCGGATACCTTTGATTTGGTTCCTGATTGAGTAAAAAGAGAACATAAATGAATTTGAAGATGTCCGGGAGGAGTTTTAGAAACCCTAAATGTCTCAAAAGACCCATATAAGCCTCCAAAAGTACCATTTCACTATTCATTTGCACATTCCTCCATAGAAATTCTGAGAGCTCTGCAACAAAGATGGTAGTCCCTGTGAGGAAACACCGATTTGAGATGAGCCGCCGACATCAGCGACCAACCAAATACCCACCGCTGGTAAGTACCCGATAAACTAGCCTGTGAATTTTGAATTTTATGCATTTTTGTGTGTTTTATAGCTAGTTAAAGTTAGGATCATATCTTGGATTCCGGATCGCATCCGGTCAATCTCGACTCGCATCCGGGTTTTCCCAGGTCGTAACCAGTTTTTCCATATTTCTGTGTCACATCGGGGTTATCCTCGATCGCATCCCATTCTTTAGGTTTAGTCTTGTTTTTCTAATAAACCCATCAGGGGCTCGCATCCTATATTTCGACGATCACACCCCGCGTTTAGGATCACATCCCATTTTTCTGGGATCGCATCCCGTATGCGCAATCGCATCCCGTATGCGCAATCGCATCCTATTTTTCCAAGATCGCATCTGGTAGAAGACTTAGAGTTTGAATTTGTTATGATCTATTTGTGTCCTACAAACCTGGAATGACTTAGTGAAGTAGGATTCTGCCCCTTTTTGTAGATAGTGTCTGATGTTTTACTGTTGTGTTCAAAATCAGGCCCAGTTTTAGGTAGTCTCCTTTTGCGGCACCTATCCAACGCGAGTTCTTGCATTGTCTGGCTGACTGTCAGATGATGAGCAGACCATCATGATCTGATGTGGATTGCGTTCATTGATAGGTTTACCTAAGATCGGGGTAAACTGAGGGTTGTTGACTGCTCATGCTGAGAGGTGGCATTCTGAGCACAACACCTTCCACCTACCCACTGGTGAGATTACTGTGAATCCAGAGGATGTCTGGAGGATACTCCACGTACCCATGGTTGGACATGAGGTATTTTTTGAGTCTAGAGCTAGCATGGTGATCGGTACGGTGCGCAGATTCTTCCAAGATGATACTATAGATCGTAGATACCTGTCATGGGATTACATGGTTGATCACTATGATCGATTAGCTGTGTACTTGGATGGATTGGTGGGCGACATCCTTATGCCAGACAAAGGTCAGCACAGATTTCTGGTAGGCTGGGTGAGCATGGTGGAGCAGATGATCATCCACCACCGACATTTTTCTTGGGGGAGCTGCATACTAGCTCATATATACAAAGAGCTTCATGAGATTGTGTACTACCATACCCGCAGTATGACTGTTGGTATATTGATCCTTCAGATTTGGTCCTAGGAGCACATCCCTGTGACACGACTGATTGTTGATAGGCAGAGGGCACCCGAGAAGCCCTATGTGTATATGTATGCAGTCCTTCTACAGCAGCCCCATCTGGGCAAGGTTGAGTATTGGCGTCGGTTATTCAACAATATGATAGAGGTCGTGTGGTGACCATACCTAAACTATGAGGTATGGACATCTGATGCACGATAGGTACCATTTTTGTGCCAGAGCAGATATTTGATTGGTCATACTAGATACATTATAGAGCGCTTCCTCATTACCAAAGTTTTGAGAGAGTATGGCTGTCGACAGGGCCGCACAAAGGATGTTGCAGTGTATGCTCGTATCAGGGATGAGGCATTCGATTGGGGCGCACAACTGACATATGAGACTGCATCGCAGGAGATTCAAGACATGGTGGCCATAGACTAGGACCTACATCCAGATGTTGAGGATGGCGCAGTGTCAGATGGGTATGCTGCAGAGATGCGCCAGTATCCTTTTCCATGATTTACAGTGCTTGAGGAGATCATTCCTTGTATAGAGGAGCCTCTAGATTATGATCCTGATGACCAACCTGTTAGGGGTAGAGGAGGTAGAGACAGAGCACCGGGGAGACATGGGGGCCGCGATGGTGACAGAGATGGTGGCAGGCATCCCCCTCTAGATGACAGGCATGATGGTGATGACAGGGGTGGTGGCGGAGAGGCAGTTGATACAGGTGGTGCCAGCGGCAGTGGGCAGGGCAGGCGGTAGAGGTTTAGATTTGTGGCCCCACAGAGAGATACTAGCCCACATATACTAGCCCACTACTTACTCAAGAGTAGCATAGACAGTGACGACAGAGAGCTCAGGAGTATGATCCTGGTAGAGATGGGGACCCTTTATCTCAATGTGAGCAGGAGAGGGAGTAGCTCCGAGCCCAGATCACAGCCTTGTAGGCTAGGGTTACTACTGTAGATGCTCTTTTAACAGATAGGGACATACAACTTGAGCGGCTGAGAGATGAGAGGGATACATAAGGGGAGATGCTCAGAGTTGAGAGAGACACCCATGCCTGGACAACAGTCCATCAGTGACAGAGGGAGACATATTATTACGCTTTGTATCACACAGTAGTTCCTAAGGGTCAGAGAGCAGCGCCATTTTCTTGTGTTTCTCAGCAGTCAAAGGGGGCCATGTTGCCTCCAGCAGCGCCTTTCATGCCACCTCCTCCTCCTCCTGACCAGGGAGAGGGGGTGGGTCAGAGTTGATTCTTGTCCCATTTTGTATGACATGTACACGTTTGAGAGTATATATGTATATCTGGATCCTGCTGAGATCCCCTTTTTTTTATATCACATTCATTTAGACATATATCTGATTCATTTTTGGCGTACTAATTCTCTTTTATGCTCACTGATACACTTTATACTTTCTGATACACTTGATGCTTTCTGATACACTTTATGCATGCTGATATACTTTATGATTTCTGACACATTTTATGCTTTGATTTGTACCATGTTTATGATGATATATATCTGATGTAGTGTCTTGATTTTGACATGTTTCATGTGATAAATGTATCCATTTTTCTTTTCATAGACATGGTAAATGTATCTTTTGCACATGTGATGATATCTTTATCTCTTGATGAGTTAGTTCATAGATGATAACATCATTTTATAATGTGGATGTGATGATTTATTACTGATATAAATATGTTATAAATGATATCTATGTGAGAATGCAAATGTATGTTTTTGATTTTTCAGTTATGCAAAATAGATGTATGGATGCACTTAGGATGTAGAAGTAAAAATGCAATACATGGATGCTTTATTTTTGTATTTTCCAGTTTCTGATTTTTTTATGAATGCAAAATGTATGCTATGGATGTGCAATGATATTTGATATCAGTAATATAGATGATGTAATTAACTTGATGATTTAGAAGAAGACAGAAACCATTTTTGAGCTTAAATTTCCTTATGTTATTATTGCTGTTGATAAATGCAACACGCAATCTTTAAATGCAGCTATATGAAGACTCTTAGGACTTGTCACTGATTTAGCAAATATTGAAACATTTTTATCATCATTGGGTGCTTTTGGAATGGATACCATTTGATAGTACAACCATCACTAATACCCACTGATATTATGAAAGTATGAATACTATATTTTATTGAAATGTCAGAAATAGACTTAGGCATCAAGGCATAGAAGCCAGGATAAGAAAAAAGCCACCTTCCTTTTAATATACCAGATTCTAAGTAAGGAAAGATATTGGACCCACAATGACCTTGAAAATTCATATCCTTGGGTACATTTATGATTCGTATACCTTAGTGAGAATCTGGATCATAAAACATACAAGGAAATTGTGTCAAACTCACCGTAGTTTACACATAACAAAGATCAAGATATATGCGGCTATCTACCCATAGTATCAGCTCTTATCATAAACATCCAAGTTAGGTGAAATTTATAGGATCATATGAAACAATGACCATACACAGAAAATGAAGAAAACATTATGCCCCCAATCCTTGCGACTCTTTGTCTTTGCGTAGATGTCATTGAGTAACTAAGAAGACATAATAAATCAACAATTGTGAATCAAGAAAATAAAATTCATAATTACTTAGATGCCCCTAGTTGAAAATGTCATGAGGACATAAAAGAATTATAATCAAACCATGAGCAAACTGTGTATTGAAGTAGTACTTTGTTCATCCATATGTCAAACACAGTAAAGATTCATCAATCAGAAAATCAAAATATAAGCAATATGGTGTTCCATGTCTGTGCCTTTGATTAGGATAATCTGTTCATGTTTGCGATCTAATATAGCTTTGTAGGAATGCTGTGAATGTAAAGGTCATGTCCCATATTTTGAAAAGACACCTTGGTTTTTGAACGTGACATTGTTTTGCATGTGTCAAGAAACATTGTACCTGTGAGGCAAACCAGCCTAAAGAAACCTAGCAACCGCAACTGACTATGCCAACAAAGATGCCCCCAGTGTAGAATGACTTATTCCTAAGATGTAAAGATAGACAAATCCCAAGCGATGATAAGATAGTCAAGTAGGAAAATGAAGTCAGCGTATGAGCACAGGCAAAATTATGAAGGCCTAGTATCAGTAGTGCATTGATAGATGGAGCGCAGAGCACAAGTGATGCCTGATTTCTAGGTTTTCACCACTTGGTAAGATATTTTCTTTTCTTTTTGCTACCAAGATGCCTGTTTTACCAGGTGCTCATCAAGGCACTTTTTCCTCTTTTTCAACTTTTTTGCTATTTTTGCTATTTTTTTTTTGAATGTTTTTGTAGTATCAAGGCACCTGTTTACCAGGTTTTCACCAAGGATACCCATTTTGTATGACCTTTTCCACTATTTTTGGATTTCTTCAAGATCAATTTTCTGAATGTTTTTGGTATTTTGCAAGAACTTTTTCCTGTACAGGCTCTGCTAGCCGAATATTAAGCGTAGAACTGCTTCAAATGTAGAGTGTTGATAGGATTTGGAAGAACATCTCCCTCGGGTGTAGCTAATTGATAAGCTCCAGTCCCAAAAGTAGCAGTGATAACATAAGGTCCCAACCAGTTAGGTTCAAACTTTTCTTTCTACTCTTTGTTAGGCTGGTTTTTAGGATTTTCTTCTAGGACAAGGTTTCCCACCTCAAACTTGCGTGGCTTAACCTTCTTATTGTAACCTTTGGACATTCTTGCTTGGTACAATTTGAGGTGATCGAACGCTTGTTGCCTGCGCTCATCTAGTAGGTCTAGAGAATTTATTCGATCAATGCGATACTGCTCATCAGTAACCAGTCCTTGTAAAGATATTTGCAAAGATGGAATTTCAACCTCAATAGGTAGTACTGCCTTAGTGCCATAGACTAGAGCAAATAGCGTGGCTCCAGTTGGTGTTCGGATGCTTGTTCTGTAGGCCCATAGTGTCAGATTTAATTATAAATGCCAGTCTTTGCCAGACTTGCTCACAGTCCTGTGTAGAATTTTGAGAATGTTTTGTTCGATGCCTCGGCCTGTCCATTACCTTGAGGATAATAGACCGAGGAGAAATGTTGAGTGATATGAAACTGTTCACAGAGGTCATAAATGTCTTGATTTTTAAATTGCCCCCCATTGTTTGTCACAATTGAAGAGGGTATCCCATATCTACAAATAATGTAGTTTAGAATGAACATAGCCACCTATTTGCCAGTGGCTTTAATTAGCGGCACGACCTTGACCCACTTCGTGAAATACTTAGTGGCCGTAATGATGAACTTGTGTCCATTTGAAGAGTTGGGATATATTTGTCCAACCAAGTCAAAGGCCCATTGCTGGAATGGCCAATGTGTTATAAAAGGTATGAGTTCTCTGGCAAGAGCATGAATAAGGTTTCCATGTGTCTGGCATTTAAGACATGCTTTTAAAAATTGAATAGCATCTTTCTCCATGGTAGGCCAATAATAGCCGACTCTGAGCAGTTTCTTAGCTAATGAAAAGTCATTCGAGTGTGATCCACATACACCTTCGTGGACATATTTTAAGGCTAGATCAGACTCCTCTAGTTCTAAACAATGAAGAAGTGTTCCGTTAAGACTGCGTCGATATAGGTTGTTAGTTATAAGGACATAACGTGATGCTGTCCTAATCAGGGATCTTTTTTCATTTCTAGATAGATTGGCGGGAATGGTTTGGTCAGAAAGATAAGCAATGGTACTGGCATATCGAGATTGATCTGTGGTATTTAAGGCACATATTACCTGGTATTCTAGATTGGCAAAGGAGGGATAGGGTATTTCTTCCACCAAGAAGTCATAGTAGAATTGATGTTCCTCTAGTTGTAAAATGGATGCCAAGGTAGCCATAGCATCTGCAGCTTTGTTCTCTGATCTTGGTATCTGTTGGAAGGTGATGAAGACAAAGTATTTCTTTAGATCATCAACTAGTTGCTTGTAGGGCATCAAATTTTCATCTCTTGTTTGATATTCCCCATTGATTTGATTAATAGATAGTTGGGAGTCACCATATATGTGTAACTCAATGATCTTCCATTCCATGGCGAGCTTGAGGCCATTGACCAATGCTTCATATTCTGAGATATTGTTGGTGCATGGAAACATTAATTTGTAATATTTGGGAATATTATATCCCTGTGGAGTTATGAAGAGAACCCCTACTCCAGATCCTTGTTGAGTAAACGAACCGTCAAAGTACATCTTCCATGGATGTTCAGTGAGATGCATGATTGTTTCATCAGGAAATTCACTTAGTAATGGTTCATCATCCTGGAGCGGTGAATCAGCCAATTGATTTGCAAGTACTTGTCCTTTGATAGCTCTCCGTTCAATGTATTCAATGTCAAATTCACTTAGAATGAGGACCCATTTTGCCAAACGGCCTGTTAATGCTGTTCTGCTCAAAAGATACTTTAGAGGATCGATCTTAGCAATGAGCTTGACTGTATGAGAGAGCATGTAGTGTCTCAATTTTTGTGATGTGAAGACAATTGCTAAGCATGCTTTCTCAATAATGCTATAATTGAGCTCATAAGTGACTAGATTTCTACTAATGTAGTAGATAGCTCACTCTTTCTTTGTTTCATCCTCTTGTGCTAGCAATAATCCTAGGGATGTAGCTGTAGCTGAAATGTATAGGAGTAAGGGCTTTCCATGAATAGGAGCCATAAGAATAGGTGGAGCAGCCATGTACCCCTTCAATTCTCTGAAGTTGGCTTCACAGTGTTCATCCCAGTTGAGCGCAACCCCTTTATGTAGTAGCTTAGTAAGGGGTTGTGCCTTATCTGCAAGTTGGGACATAAATCTCCTGATAGACTGGAGTCTCCCTTGTAGTGTCCTCATTTGATTGATATTACGTGGAGGAGTCATCTCTAGAATAGATTTTACCTTTGCTGGATCTACCTCGATTCCCTTTGCTGAAACTATGAATCCTAGGAGCTTGCCTGATTGGACCCCAAAGGCACATTTCTTGGGATTGAGCACGAGTTGGAACTGTTCCATTTGATCCAATATCTTTCTTAAATCAGCAATATGAGTACCTCTTTCTTTGGATTTAGCCAGTGTGTCATCAACATAGTCCTCCATGTTTTTATGCATCATGTCATGGAACATTGTTGTCATAGCTCTTTGATATGTTGCTCCGGCATTCTTTAGCCCAAATGGCATGACGTTCCAGCAAAATGTGCCGCATGCACATGTGAATGCAGTTTTCTCTTGATCCTCAGGGGCGATCTTGATTTGATTATAACCCGAGAATCCATCCATTAATGAATACATCTGGCAGCCTTCCGTAAGGTCTACGATCATGTCAATATTTGGTAGAGGGAAATCATCTTTCAGAAATGCTTTGTTGAGGTCTCTGAAGTCTGTGAAGATCCTAATAGATTTATCAGATTTAGAAATAGGGACCACATTGGAGATCAACACTGCATAGGCAATGACTTGAATGAATCCAGCTTTTAACAACTTTTCTAATTCTGGTTTTACCAATAATGCAATATGAGGATGCATTTTTCTGAATTTTTGTTTCACGGGCTTGATCCCAGGAGCTATAGATAAGTGGTGCATAATGAGATTGGGATCTAGCCCTGGCATATCAGTGTAGGACCAGGTGAAGTTGATCTTTTTCTCCTTTATGAATTTAGTGAATTGTACCTTCTCTTTTTCTGATAGAGATTGTGCTAGATGAACTATCTGAGGATCTTCAATAGTGCCCAAGTTCACTGGCTGTGTTGGTTCAATCAATACCAAAGATCTTTCCTGAAAGTGTTAAGGGAGGATATCAAGAATCTCATCCATTGGTGCCTCTGAGAGGTTTTCACCATTGGATACATATTTTTTATTTACTATTTTGGGATCTGATACTGCCACAGAGTGGTTTTCACCATCAGTCCACTTTTTCTTTTTATTTTTCAATTTGTGACTAAGAAACTTGATATCTTCCCATGACATGTTCTTGCTCCTTGCATTGGTGGAAGAAGGGTGAGGTTCACAAGCATTAAGGTAACAAGCTAGGGAGTGGTCATTGGGAAAGTTGACGATAGGAGTGGGATCTATTTCAATCTAGTCGATTAGCTCTGGAAGTGCTAATGTTAGGGAGTCAGATTCTGGGAAGGACAACATCGTGTTAGCATCAAAACTGTTAACTGACATGACACGATCTGTTAAGTTAATATCTTCAATGTTTAGATCAATAAGAGTAAGATCATTGTTAAAAGGGTCAATGTCAGTTATATATGGATCAAAATCTAGTGACTCGTCAGTAGATATCTCATCATCATCCCTTTGTAAAAGGAGGCTTCTTTCTTGTAGCCTGTGAAATTCTTCTAGAGTTATGTATTCACCAGTGTCTCCGTCAATGATTGGAGGAAGGAAATCTTCTTTTGCTTTAGGAGGATCAGTGTCATTGAAAGGAGTATTAGGTCATTTACTAGGAGCTGAGGAAGCTGCGAACATGTGAATTATATCTACCTCAATTTCCTCAGAGGTAATAGATAGTTGATCCCACTCATAGTCATGAGAGTCTATGACATCATCATCAGATCTATCCAAATATTCAACAATGTTTATTTGATGGACTCGATTAGCCACTTGTAGATCAAAGTGAGGTAGGTCTAGAACATGTGTAATTGTGACCAATTTCCCCCAGTTGAGATGTAAGTTCTGTGGCAGGGGTTCCTCTTGAGTGATTGTAGCTACGGTGTCTCCCACCTCTTGAATGGGCTGTTATTCTAGCAAAGGAGTGTGAAGATCTTACGGTACCTCAAAACTAGGTACATAGCGTTCTCCTTGATATTCAGGATTCTCTGTACCAATATGAAGCAATCTCTCATAAGGCCATGGTTCTGATACTATCTCATCTATTTTATCACTTTCTACTTCAGAAGGTGGACTCTGCTTTGAAGTAGGTTTGTTGGATTGAGTATTAAAGCCCAGTCCTATTTTATCTCTGTTGAGGTGGAACTCCATGGGTATGGGTTCAATGATCCCTCGTCCTGTGTCATTTAGAGGTCCTTTTCCTTTGTAACCCATTTGTTTGAGGAAATCATATCCATTTCCATACTGCTATGGGGATATCTTTACATGTTTGACCTCAGAGTCTACTGGTTCTCCTTTGTAAAGCCAGTTCAAGACTGCCTGTTCTTCTGTGTTATCTGAAGAAGACGTGGATGCCTTTATCATACCAGTAGCCTTATGTACTTCAGGCTCTTGGACTGCGAGAGGTGTGAATGTTGATGATAGTTTTCCATAGGATCTTGGTGATATTGGAAGCTCTTTCATCGAGAGAGTCACGTCCAACTTGTACTCTCCCATACCTGTTTCTTGAAGTTTCAATGTTTTGCTAAAGCCCTTCATGACCATGTCCTTGGTAGTTTCAGGAGAAACTACGTCCATAGCCTCCTTGTTATGTGGGATCATGCTACCTACTTTGATATTGTTGCAAGTGTAGTTGGCATCTGCAGGAATTGTCACTTCTATCCCATTATGTGGGAACTTGATGCATTGGTGATAAGTGGATGGTACAACTTGCATCT